>JAHZTW010000005.1:4900204-4911908 GCA_020283515.1 Alliaria petiolata
ATCAGCTAATAATTAATTGAGTGACAAGAATCGGTGCAGATGTGAATGACACACGGGAAGAACATAGTCAAGTCTTGATGGAGAAGACTTGGACATACTCGATGGAGAAGAACATAGTCAAATCTTGTGAACGATGCAGTGGATATGTGAGAAAGAGTTGTTCACCAGTCAGGTGTCAGATTAATACCTTGACTCGATCTGAGTCACTAAGTGGTGTGTTCAAGTCCTTGAGACAAATGATGCTGATAAACTCAGTGACAAGAATCGGTGCAGATAAGAATCTTGCTAAAACATCTACATTTCTAACACAGCTACAATTCATGAGAATATTCAAAACCATACACATGAGTAGATTCATTCAAAATTTCAATCAAAATATAAGAATAATTATTAATCAACATCACTAGTTCAGGAAAACATTTAGATTTCTTAACAACGTTTATTAGAGATAACCACATCAGAGTCAGCCTATGACTTTGGAAATAACCACTCCAAAATGGTATTAAGTATTGGAGCAGTTATTTGCAGAGTTTGAGGCTGACAGAAAGGTCTCTTAACATTGTTAAGCAATCACTAAGTGTTTTCTTCGTGACTGAAATTTGAATAGTTCTACTCATGTATATATGGTTTTGCTGGAGATTATTCTGATGCATTATAGTTGTGTTATTTTTTTATGATGCAGATTTTTTAGCAATCTCTTTTTACGAACAAGATTATTGTCAGTGAATTTATCAGCATATCTCAGGGACCTAAACAGACCGCTCAGTGACTAAGATTGAGTCAATGTACTAATGGGGCGTATTCAACTAAAAGAGGATGCAATTGTCTTAATTATATGATTCTTATAAGCACATTGAACATGATCGATACCAAACATTTTGACTATTTTCATATCTTATCATTATATAACATAGTAAATAATGGCCATAGGTCTCTCAAATTATTCCTAATTAGTGTTTGGAAGTCCATGTCTACTTTATACTATGTGAGATACAATTCAAGTTATAATGTGTGACATTCTAAAAGACTTTCGTGGGATCAGGGCGAGTGGTGTTAAGTGTAGACTCATGTAGAATGTAAGTTAGGGCACGTATGGTTATGAAAAAAGCCATGTAATAGAACTAAACGGTAGTTCAAGAGAATGAATAATTATGTGTTTGAAACGGTTTAGTTTCTTTTTGTTTCTAATACATTCGTTCGTGGACGTTGCTCAAGAAATGTAGCTATTTAGGTTCGAGAAATCAAACCTTGTTTTGTGTTTTTTGTTCGTTTAAAGATTCGAGGACAACGAAAAATGGAGTCTTTGCATTATAATGGAGTTATAGTTTTCTTTATCACTCATTTCCTACAAAATGAAGTCAAAATTGACAGATAAATATTTTTTAAAAAGTTACAGCGTTCGTAGAATTAACACACAAACCCTAGGAGCTCAACCTATGATCGAATCATAAAAGAACATTCCTTTTCAATCGAGAAATCAAAAATTTTTAAAAAATGAATGTCGTCAGTTTATAGAGAATGAGAAACAAAAAGAACTGAAACTTTGAGTTAAATTTTTAAAATAAATGCAGTAAGGGTACCCGAGCTTCACTAGTGGAGTTAAGTCAATGACTAAAGTTGAAAAACCCTAAAATTGCCTCCGTCTAGAATTTTGTTTTTCCAATCTTTTTGTATTCTATTTTCTTTCTGTAAGAACTAAAAAAAGAGACACGACTCTCAGGAACATAGATAAGAGCATCATTATTGCAGAATCCCTTATGGGGTTCTTTAACATTTAATAACAATTAAAAAAAACGTTTTTTGGAAAAAAAAATGAAAAAAAAAATCGATTTCCGCGAAAAAAAAATATTAAAGAAAAAAATGGACGAATTGGGTCTCGACACGTGTCGAGCTTTTCCTTCAGAGTGGCTTCTGCCACATCATACTTCTTTTTATTTTTTCTTTATTTTTTAACTTAAGAACTTTTGAAAATCTGTGCATTAAAGATGTCCTAAGAAGGAGAAAATTTTCTTGTAAAACTCCATATATTTATACGCAAAATTTTTAATATTATTTTAATCAACAAATTAATTTTTTAATTTTTAAGTCAAAAATAAAACATTAATCTTGGTAACAAAATTAAAAATTTCTATATTTTAGGTCATAAGATTTTGCATTTGTAGTCAATTCAAAATTTTGGCGCCTTATTTTGGCGCGTTATTTATGTTTGTTAATAAGTTAGTTATTTTTTGTAATGAGTTTTAAAGTTTAAAAACAAATACATATTAGTTTCATATTACTTTCCAAAAAACTATAAAATGTATTATCGGTGTTTGACTTTTATCACTCCTATTATGTTAAATTTTGAACAAATATTTTTGCATTTGAATTTTTAAAATTTTAGTAGTTTAGCTCTTAAATTTTATTATTTTATGGTAAAACAAATGAACTATTCTGTACGATATATTTAAAATATTATTTTTATAAAAAAAATAATCTACCTTTTTAGTAATAAACCTCGTGAAAAAGTTATGAAAAAAACATTGATGGTTCGAGATTTTATAAAAGTAAAGGTTTTGTGTAAAAAAGCTCAGAACATTTATATTTTTTTGCAAAATAAACCATGATCACGAAAAATAAATGCAAGTAAATCTTATAACTTTAAAAGTACCCCGCAATATAATCGCTTGCTGTATCGATGATGTGGCGATATTAAACATATGTGAGAAATGTTAGAATTAATATAATTGAGTTTAGTAATAATTAAATGTGTTATGTTTTTTTAACAGTGGTTTATTAATCTATTACAAATTATGAGAACTGTTACATCGACGATTTTACAACGGTCAATTCTACCGTCTTATGAAGATTCACGACTAATGGCTCTACCTGCAACACGCTTACCATCATATGAAGATCTACGCCTGACGGTTTTCCTTGCACCACGCTGAAGATCTCTTGTAAGCTTGCCTCCATTAATTTGTATAATCCTTCATTAATATGCATAATTAATAATAAATCGTGCTCTCTGGGATATGAAACCCAGACTTCTAGGTGTAAAAGCATTAATGAACCCTTGATAAACCATTGGGCCAAGGGGACTTCCACAAATGTGTTATGTTAAATTTATTAAAGAGTCGTGGCTTTTAGATTAGGTTGAGTTGTTTCTTTAAAGAGTCACAAGGAGGAAGAGACACAATTGTCCACTTGTAGTGTGTTGTTTTTCTATTTAAGTCATTGTTGTCCTTATGTAAATAACAGTTTTCAGATTATATTCTAATAATAAAAAGTTCTCGTACTCTGATTTTTCTTCTCTCTTTGCACTTGAAGAGATTCATCGCTTATAAAACATTAGTATCTAACATGGTATCAGAGCTCTAATGATTTGAGAGCCAAATCAAATACAAAGAAAAGCAACAACTTCTGCAAAAAAAGGGTTCTAGCGGAAAACAGAGGCGACGATGCAGTTACACTCCACATTCTCGATGATACCAAGTGTATAGAAGTAGCCTGGGTCGGTTCCGAGTAGGATCCGATCCGTTCCAGTTCTTTCGGGTAAGGGGATTTTTTTCCTATATAGGTACCGAAAGGGTTTCGATTCTGGTTTGGTTCGGATCCTACCGATTTCGATTCAGTTTGGTTCTCAGAGTTTAGAACCGTTTAAAACCCGAAAAAAATTCGGTTATAATATAGGTTCGGTTCGGTTCTTTTTTTTACCCAATTATACCTCTAATGGATGAAATTATAACCGAAAACCCAAAATATAACCAATTACCCAAACTAAAATCAAGATAAAAACCGTACTTCTCTGAAAACAATGAATTTTCGTCAACTTTCAAACTGATTTACGGATGGAATCTAACTCGGAATCTGTAACTGAAATAAGATTTGAATAGCTGACTGCGAGACCTTCAAAACCGTATGTAGATCGACCTCTGGATCCCTCTGGTTTGTCGTAAAATAGCTCCATAAAATTCTCATTCGACCACAACTTTTCAACGACAATCAGAAGAAGAAAAAAACAATCGGATCACCGATTGGTTCCGGGTAGGAATCAGAACTGAGTCGATATCCACGGTTCCGAAACTCAAGACATGTCGGGTAAATAACCAATAACCAAACCCAATCCAAATTGGTCATTTTGGATCGATTCCGGTTCAAGTTTTCGGGTCAGGTTTTTTATGCCCAAGGCTATATGGAAGCACATCCAGAGAAGAACACAGTCAAGTCTTGTGAACGATGCAGTGGATAGGTGAGAAAGTGTTGTTGACCAATCAGGTACAGATTATAGTTGTGTTATTTTCATATGATGCAATTTTTTCAGTAAGATATTTTTATGAACTAATTCTTGTCACTGAGTTCATCAGCGTATCTCAGGGACTTAAACTGACCACTAAATAACTCAGATGGAGTCAATGTATTAATGGGGCATATATTCAACTAGAAGAAGATGCAATTGTCTTATATGATTCTTATAGGGACATTAATAAACGACATAGATATCAAGTATTGACTACTTTTATATCTAATCATTATATGGCATAGTATATAATGGACATAGTTCTTTCCACTTATTGCTAATTAGTTTTAAATTGAAAATTCATATCTATTATATACTACGTCAGATACAATGAAAGTTATAAAGTTGACATTCTAAAGGACTTTTTCGGATTACGGTGGGTGATGTGCCAAAGTTGTTATTTCTATTGCAGAATATTGCATGGTAAAAGTGTAGACTCATGTAGATTGTAAGTTAGCGCAAGTATGGTTATGAAAAAGCCATGTAATAGAGAAAAACGGTAGTTCAAGTGAATGCATAATTAATTATGTTTTTGAAATTTATTTTTCAATAAAAACTGTTATTTACAACAACAGAGAGTAAAAAAGAAAAACAAATAACAAAGAATAAGGAAACAAAGCCTTTTGAACGAAATAGAGCAAAAAGCTTCCGATGGAGGCCGGTGGCGAACCGTGAATTATCTCCGAAGAAAATCTTCAAGCTTATGCGGGTGGGCATACTCGATGGAGAAGATGCGGTTACGCTCCATATTCTGTTGTCAGATTAATACCTTGACTCGGTCTGAGTCACTAAGTGGTGTGTTCAAGTCCTTGAGACAAATGATGCTAATAAACTCAGTGACAAGAATCAGTGCAGATAAAAATCTTGCTAACACATCTAAATTTCTAACACAGCTACAATTCATGAGAATAATCAAAACCATACACATGAGTAGATTTATTCAAAATTTCAATCAAATTATAAGGATAATTATTAATCAACATCACCAGTGGAAAACAATACTTCTTAGTTTATGTGTTTTAGAAAATCTGAATGATCATTAGCTCGGTAATGCTTTCACCAAAAATTCTCAAGCCTAACAAAAGTATTTAAAAATCTCCAAAGAACCAAAATGAAACTGTAAAATGCCTAATAGTCGACCTAAATTCATATACACCCTAACACGATGCTGTAATATTGCGGTTGTTGGGCATATAGAAGATCAAAGAAAACTACATGGATATTAGGGTTGAGCTCAAACTCTTTAGTGTTGATAAAGCGATGAGCCAAAAGATTGTCCTCGTTGTGCAGGTGCAAATGCAAGAAACAAACAAGACATCTAACTTAGCATCGCATTAAACTGTTTGATCTCAAGTAGTACCCAATTAAAGCGTAAACTGAGTCTTGTCCATATCAATTGGAGCTTTCATCCCTGGCACATTCACATTAATTAGCAGGAGGAAACACTTGATGATGCAGTGCACGTTCTGTCACAACCTAAATAGGACAGAACATATATTATCATCTTAACATGAATAACATGAACACAATTTTGGTTGAACTTCCTCGGCTTCACCATGTAAAATTACGAAGGGGAAGAAATCTAACCTGGCAGGGGGCAGTTCCAAAGGAATAAGATCAACAAGGTAGTCTGATGAGAGGATGATTATGTATTCACGCACGGAGTGTTAATTAACTCCATGATGAATATCTCAGAAGCTTTAGAGAAATTACAGGAGTGCCACTGAGCTAACCATATGAAAATTGACACTTATCTCACTCAAATGTAAATTCTCAGCAATACCAAAACTCACCAAAACCAAGTCAAAGATTTACTGATTTTGCTTTAGTGTAGGTCCCTAGAAAAGGTGTCACAATTTCAGTCCACCATCGTACCAAAAGGTTAAAGACACGAGACACAAAACGACTGATTAGGCACTAGCATCAAAGATATTTCGATACATGGATATGGAACGAGGGATGATTTTTCTGCTATTGGTCTCTTCATGTTATGCATCATAGATGCAAAATTGCTGATGATCAAAAGAATGAAAAGAGTAACGGTGAAAAGCACGTATCTGTCTAGATTTACTAATACCAAGAATCTTAAAGAGGAAAGAAAAACTTAAATGAGAAATTAAATAGTGTAACTTATGCAAATTGGTGAAAAAGCATGCACGTCTATTTACTTGTTAAAAGTGAATTTAGGCATATTGGTATTCTCTTAAATGATAATTATTGCTCGTCATGATTACCAGCTCGATAAACAGACGTCTTTTTCACTTCTGTTTCCTTCATCCTCTTCACTATCAGCGATTTTGCATTATATTTTGTGCTTAATAACATGCATGAGAGACCAATACCGGCTAACTCATCCCTCATTTGCGATCCATCTATCAAAGTGTAAAGATCCGGACCCGACCCATTTGAATAAGTTTAAATGAATTGATTTGGCTACCTATATCATCAAAGTGCACTTACCTTTTCCGGTCACTTACCCTCAGAGAACTCCAGAGTTAAGCGTGCTTATGCTGGAGTAGGACTAGGATGGGTGACCTTCCGGAAAGTTCTCTGCGGAACCGTGTGAGTGAAACCAAAACACGGGAGAAGGTCACGTGGTTATTGCAGGGACAAGTAAATCAGTCGGTCGGACCCCGAAAAAAATAACGCACCGACCGTCGGACAGGGGCGGGGCCCACGAGCCCGACGGAGGGATGAGTGACTCGCCGGTAGGGGCGGTCGAGGTGTTACAAGTGGTATCAGAGCCAAGGGAAGTCAAATTGGTTCTGTCCCAGGAGACTGTCTTGGGGTTTGGGGGCTAGGGTTCACACAGGCGGGGTCAGAATTCGGGGACGAATTCCCGTTAAGTTGGAGAGAATTGTAACGACCCGGGCCCGGCCCATTTGAATAAGTTTAAATGGATTGATTTGGCTACCTATGTCATCAAAGTGCACTTACCTTTTTCGGTCAATTCCCCTAAGAGAACTCCAGAGTTAAGCGTGCTTATGCTGGAGTAGGACTAGGATGGGTGACCTTTCGGGAATTTTCCTGCGGAACCGTGTGAGTGAGGCCAAAACACGGGAGAAAGTCACGTGGTGATTGCAGGGACAAGTAAATCAGTCGGTCGGGCCCGAAAAAAATAACGCACCGACCGTCGGACAGGGGCGGGACCCACAAGCCCGACGGAGGGATGGGTGACTCGCCGGTAGGAACGGTCGGGGTGTTACACAAAGAATCTTACTGAACAAGATTGATTGTATAACATAAAGGGACCAGAAGTGGGAAAATTCAATAAGAACTAATTAGGCGTATATATGTTAACATAATGCTTTGTGTAATTTCTATTTCAATCTCCACGAAGAACATATGTCGCGATATGCAACTTTGTCAATTCAAAGATTTCATATCCCCCAACTCAAAGAAACCACAAGCTTATGGGCATGTGGATGCTCCTTCTTCGAACGGCATGCATCGAGAAGGAAAAGGAAGCTTGGCTCGTCGTAAATGGTGTTCCCATCCGCTACGATCTAAGGGAACAAGCCTTGATATCAGGTTTAGACTGCCGAACTTATCCACTCAATTATATGCAAGAGGGCAGTATAGACTTCGTGATGAAGCATTTTACGCGGTCAACAATTAGACATCAAGACGTGAAAGAAAAGCTAGAGAAAATAGGTTGAAGATGGCGGTCTTCTACTTCTTATCTTGCATTGTTATAGACCAGAGAAAAACTGGAGCAGATGCTACGCCCGTGTTAGAATTCTTTCAAAACGCGGTGAATGATCTTGAGTTATGTAAGAGATTTCCTTGGAGGAGTGTCATTTGATCACATGCTTAGCGAGATCTCGCACACAATGACTCATTTCGGAGGAGTCGTCAAGGATGGTGTATTATGGCCGATTCCCGGGTTCTTTATTCCTATGGAGGTAAGTAAATTTGTTTTGAGGTAATAGTCATTGTTACTACTTATTATAATTGAAGCTAATTGCGTGTTGTGTATCTTTTAGCATTTGAGGCAATTTCAGAATTTGGAAATAGTTTCCGAGAAGGTATTCCAAGTGCATACATGAGTTGCCCTAAGATGTGTAAGACAAGGTTTACAAAAAGCAAAATGAAAGTGTTTCCTCCTGAGAAAATAAATGAAAAACTTGGTGGAACTAAGGTTAGTTATCCTTTGCATAAGAATTATTTTGGGTTGTTATGTTTTTAATCTTTATATTCATTGTTTTCATTCACAAGATATTGATAGTATCCTGATGGCAACAGATGAAGAAAAATCTCTTCTGGCTCGAATCACGGAAAAATATGACGACGATGATAAGCATGATGTCGTTGTTGGCAGTTGGATGCATTGTCTTGATCAAGGATATACCATATGGTTTGAAGAGATGTACAACGAAGATGTGGCTTCCCGATTGCGAGAGGAGCCTGAGAATCCGGTGCCCGAGGAAATAGCCGCCAATGAAAGTCAGGTAAACACGCCTTCAATTGAATTGGTAGTGCTCGTAAAAGGTATGGGCGGACAGATGAAGGTAATTGAGGACAAGGTTGATGGGTTGGCCGAAAGAATCGCACCGTTGGAAGCTTATGTTCAGGAGCATTCAGGAGAGACGTGAAAAAGGATGGTAAATGGACTGTCCTCTTGACGAGTAGGCCAACGATAAGGTCGACGAAACATAAACTATAAGGAGTGAAGACTCTCTTTTTCTTATGGTGGTTGTTTGGATTTATAATACTGGTATTACTATGTAGAACTATGATGTTTTTGTGGTTGTTTGGATTTGTACTACTGGTATTACTATCTAGAACTTTGATGTTTTTGTTTTTGAATTCGTACTACTGGTATTACTATGTAGAAGTATAATGTTTTTTTTTTTATTTGACTACTAGTATTACTATGTAGAACTATGATGTTTTTGTTTTTGTATTCATACTACTAGTATTACTATGTAGAAATATGATGTTTTTGTTTTTGTATTCGTACTACTAGTATTACTTGTAGAACTATGATTTTGTTTTTGTATTCGTACTACTGGTATTACTATGTAGAACTATGTTGTATTAGTAGAACATTAAAAAGTCTTACATAACGAAGATAAGTCTTATAAAACATAGATAAGTCTTACAAAACATAGATAAGACACCGATACTCCAAAGAAAGGTCTTAGAGAACAAAGAAAAAGGTCTTAAACATCACGACCCACAACACATGCCACTAACTCCTTCAGCTTTGCAATCTCTTCAGCATTGTTTTTTTGCTCAAAATGCATTTGCTTGATCTGAACTTCATGGTCATCAACCTCCTTTCTTAACCTAGAAACCTCTTCTTCGAAAGCGTGAACCCATATTTTCCTAATGTGGTAGCCATCATTCTACACATAAAGACAAATATAGCATCACCAATTATATACCAAATGGCGAAATGACGAAACCTAGAAACAACAAAAGAAATTTTAAATCCCCAAGATCTAGTTCAAAAACGAATCCAAAATCACAAATTATACCTTATACACGTTGCAGGTCAAGTATCTCCTTCCTAGGCCGGCTTCGGCTCGAGAGGTCTCTTCGATGATTTATCCACCACATGGACATCTTGTCGGAATGCCATAGTCACCATCGGCCATTTAGTAAAGCCTGTCGATTAGCCTCTTGACCCTTTTCTTGTCACTATAGGTCAGGTCCATAATCAAGAGCTCGAGAGAAGAGAAAAGATATCAGGAATGAGAGAGAGAGAGAGGTGAAGAAAAATGATGGGGAATGAAAGAGAGAGGAGAGAGAGAGGAAACTCGGTAATGAAAGAAAGAGAGAAGAGAAGGAAAAAATTTGGGGATTTTGAGTATTTGACGGCAA
Organism: Alliaria petiolata; assembly: GCA_020283515.1. Classification (NCBI taxonomy): domain Eukaryota; kingdom Viridiplantae; phylum Streptophyta; class Magnoliopsida; order Brassicales; family Brassicaceae; genus Alliaria; species Alliaria petiolata. The sequence goes on from JAHZTW010000005.1 coordinate 4,910,313, forward strand.
AAAATTGGGGATTTTGAGTATTGGACGCCAAAAAATTGGGTATTTTGAGTATTGGGCGGCAAAATTTTACTCATATGTGCATGCCAATTTTACACATATAGAATATAGTAGTTGTATATTTTACTCACTGTTGCGATTAATAAAAAAAACCCTATTATTATTTAAATATTACAAAAAATCAATTTACCCTAAATCAATTTAAGCTTTGGATAACACTGTCTTCCGTCTCTTTTTCTCTCTCTAGAAAAGCTTGAGGAGCTGCCATTAATCCATTCGACTAGTGAGCTTTTCCCTTCTCTTTCTTCCACCATCCTCAAGTTTGCTGCGATCTACACGGATTCTTCGTTTACTTCCCCTTCAATCTAGTTTCCCTTGTTATTCGGAATTTCTGAGGCATAGGTCTCTGATTTCAATTTAATTTGTGTGGGTTTTAGATTTCAATTCCCTTGTTGGGTTCTCGATGGGTTTTTCTTTTTTTTTGAAATTAATTGTAATTCTTGAAATTTATGTCCGATTGGTAACCTAAAACGGTACGGAATTTTGGGCTTGACTGCTATAAACGCAGCATTTGCGGTTGCCGGAGTTTGAGAAAGCGGGTGATAGCGGTTAACGTAGTTACTAAGCAGTTTATACGACTGGCACATCGGATGGAAATGGATGCGTTTGCGGGATATATACGACTGGTTAACTTGCGGGTGTAATAGCAGTTAAACAATAAATTAACAATATAAACATATTTTATAACTATAAAAATTATCAAAAACCATATTATTATAAAAAAACTATAAAATTATTAGTCAAACATAATTAATTATTAAAATTATAAAAATAGTATGTGTATTATACTTACTTTTATCTCTTATTTTTTTTAATTTGGATGAAAGTTATGATTTCAATAAAGATTTTTTTTTTATGAGGATATTAGATGAAAAGAATTTTAGTTGGTAGATATATATATATATTAGTGATGGAGAGAAAATTTATCAGAATAATTATAGTTTATAGATCTTATACATATAAAATTATGAAAGATTATTAATGAATAATAGTTAAAAAGTATCAAATTTATTTATTTATGTTTAATTATAATATTCAAATCTTATTTTTTAAAAAATTATTATTATTATATATATATCTTAATTTTAAATAATTTGTGTTTTTAAAATTTTAATTTTTTTAGTTATCCACCCGCAACCGTCTGCAACCGTAAACGTAAGCTCGAAAAAACTTTAGATTTTGAGGGACAAAAAGCGATACGAAACGGTAGAAAGCGTTTTTCGAGATTGTTGGCAAACGCCAACCACCGCTACCACCCGCAAAAACTGCGTTTGTAAGATGGATTTTTTAGCGGTAAGCTGAAGTGATAAGTGGTTATAAAATAGTTGAAAAATTGTAAAAAAGAGTTGTAAGCAAAAGCTTACAACAAAGCTTAGTATAATACTGTTAGTTTCGTTTTTGTGATTGGTAACTATTAAAACCGTATAACTTGTACTACAACAGTGTTATTATGTATCTGAAAATTTATGTTTATTGTAAAGTTGGTTATTTCAAATTTAAAGTTTAAACGTCAAAATTTCCTGTAAAATTTGAATAGTT
>JAHZTW010000005.1:4990892-5006543 GCA_020283515.1 Alliaria petiolata
ATTCTTTCTTTCTGTGATTTTAGCCCTCCACATACTGGTGAAGAAATTGCTAAAAAAATTCTTGGATGTTTGATGGAATGGGGATTAGAGAAAAAGGTATTCTCTATTACTCTAGATAATGCTACTAATAATAATAGTATGCTGAGGATCCTTAAGGGGCAGCTTCAGATGATGAGTGGCAGTGGTTTGTTGTGTGATGGCAAGTATATGCATGTGAGATGTTGTGCTCATATTCTAAATCTAATAGTGAAAGAGGGTTTGGAGTTAGGGAAGGAGCTTCTGCAGAACATTCGTGAAAGTGTTAGATATGTGAAAGCATCTCAAACAAGAGTGCAAGCGTTTGCAGCATGTGTAGAGAGAGTGGGGATTAAAAGTGGAGCTGGTCTGTCACTTGATGTTCCCACTAGATGGAACTCTACATATGAAATGCTTACTAGGGCGTTGAAGTTTAGAGAAGCATTTACAAGCATGGCATCCTTTGACACAAGTTATAATTCATTACCATCAGAAGAGGAGTGAAATCGTGGAGATAAGATATGCGATTGTTGAAGCCTTTCAGTGTCATCACTACTTACTTTTCAGGTTCAAAGTATTCCACTTCTAATGTGTACTTCACACAAGTATGGAGAATTGAGCTGTTGTTAAAGAAATTTGCTATTTGTGATGATGCTGATGTGAGAAAAATGGCTGGAGATATGCAGATTAAATTTACTAAGTACGGGGAGGATTATAGTATAATTTTGGCTATGGGAGCAAGTGAGTAGCTCTTATTGATCTTATTTGTTTTTAGCTTTTACACTATAAAGGAATCAAAGACATGAGAGAATCGATTCTTTTGGTTTTTCATTTGATGGTTGCAGACTGCAGTCATAACTGATCCAGGCGGTGGAATGTGCATATCAGATCCAAAGAAACCAGCAGGTGGTCATGTTCTTGCTCACGTCTTTTTTTCTTTAATAGAAGTAATCATATATTCATATGTATCATTACTCGTGACTGCTATCTATTCTAATATACTAAGGTTTTTTTTTAAAGTGAGCTTTGAAATGCTGCCATGTGGCATGTGATGTGTCACCTATATTTAAAGAAAAAAATATAAATATATAAAAAATTGATATGTGTACTTCATAATTGTAACACTTAATTTTTTTATATCATTATTTTGTAGTTCTTAATTTAATGATAGGATTATATGGATGAATAATAAAAAAAAATCTATAATTAACTACATAACTATAAAAAAACAAATGTGATATTATATAACATATAATAAAGTTTTTTCATCAGTAGGCCTGAAAATTTTGGGACGGATTTCCCGTTTCCTCATGTACCGTCCCGAATTTTTCGTCCCATTCCCTATCCTGTTTAAAATAATTACCCATTCGAAACCATTTATTTTATTAATACGGGTATGGAAAGGGAATGAGTATTAGATCGTGTAACCGAATTACCCGTTTAAAATGAAAAACTTAAAAATTCTATATATTTTTTAACACTTAATTCTTTTATCTCTTTATTTTGTTGTTCTTAATTTAATGATATGATTATAGGGATGAATAACAAAAAAAAACTATAATTAACTACATAACTATAGAAAAAACAAATGTGATATTATATAACATATAATACATTTTTTCATCAGGAACCCTGAAAATTTTGGGACGGGTTTCCCGTTCCCTCCTGTACCATCCCGAGTTATTACCACACAGATTTCCAATAGAATATATATATATATATATATATATATATATATATATATTTATATGTATTACACTATCATATAATTTATTTCACACAATCAAGCAAAACAAATTGCATCTCAAAATCACACGTCCCCTCCGTAAAAAATAGAACATCAACTACATAATCCATTTTAGCACCGATCAAATACTTCAAGCAAATAGCACTACCTTCAAAAATATGATTAACTTCTACATCACTTATCATGATATGGGTGACACAACATCAAGTACATTAACCGAAAGTTTAATAAACTTTATTCAGACATTTATGCTATCACGTCGACCACATAACACACAATGCCTCAAAGTCTCTTTTGAAATTGAAGATTTCAATCCAAATTCATCAAGAAAACTATATGTTGAGTTTGTAATTGGAGACTTAGAGAGAACACAAATCCAAGCTACACAAGAAAAATATGACAATTGTGATATATGTCTTGACAATCTACACAAATTTCATCACGAATGTATTTCAGATTGGTTATATTATAAAACAACATGTCTTTAATTATTGTCGAAAATAAATAATTCGATATTTTATATGCTTACGATGAATAAAAAAAATTCTCATTCACTGTAGATATTATTATTTTACAAATCTTTCAGTACAAAATTATAAAACTACATGATATTCACAAATTAAAAATTAATATTTATCCACTAACTTTTACTAAGAAAAATTATAAAATAAATTTTAAAATTAAAACATTTAAATTATCACAAATCCGTGCAACGCACGGACCTTCTCCTAGTTTTATCATATGTATGCAATCAAAACGTTTATAAGTATTTCTGCCAGATTTAAATGGGCAGCCCTAATATACCTTAAAAACTAAATGGGGTTTAAAGTATTTGGGTCTAAATGGAATGGGTCTAAATGGGATAGGTCCGCCCATATTAACATCTCTAGGCACTTGTTCTTTGATGCGTTCCAACTTCCAAGTTCAAAACATACATATATCAAACTTCTGTATTTAATCATTTTAATTTAGAGCATTAACGTTTTTAAATATGATGTTACCAAATGCTAACGTTTTTTATCTCCAGCTACACAAGTATTAAAATCAAAACTTTTATTATTATTTTTCTTTTTCTAACTTATAGACATTTAAAACACTATAAGAAAACATGCCTAATTCCTACCAAAATTCCTATGAAAATTTTGGTAGGAAAAATTTATTACCAATTTTCTACGAAATTATAACGGAAAATAAGAGTGGTAGGAAATTGGTATAAATTTTTCTACGGATTAAAGTCGTCAGAAAGTGATCAAACATTTTCTTCCAATTTTCTACCAAACTAATGTCCATAAGAAATTTGGTAAAAACTGGTAGAAAATTGGTTGAAAATATTTAACTGTAAGAAAGGTAGAAAAATCGTCTCCCACTGCTTCTTTCCATAGAAACAAATACAAAAACCTAATCATTCATGTGTTTTATAACGTACCCATTCGACACGTCAAATAATGTAGCACTAAAGATTAATTTATTTGATCTCAATTCATGCTTGACGGTAAGAGATCGTTTTCAAGAGAAATCCATATTAAAATTAGACTGGGAAACAATATTCTTCGCTGGAGGCTCTCTCATTAAACGATCTTGAGTGACAGGATGAGAGAAGGAGACTGATTGAAGAAGAGAAATAGATGAATATGATAAGTTACAAATCTACCTTATAGGTATAGAAACTATCTTTATTTCCAGGAAATATTATCTTGCTTTTATACCACCTAAAAGCCACGATCCCTTACTTGCTACTCCCCTGCACAATGACTTAATATTTTCTTTGATTTTATTTTTTTCTATGTTTTATACTTCAATTTTTTTTTAAAAATTAGGTGGGCTCAGCTGACCCACTCCTCTCTACCCCTCCTCTGTACATGGCTCCGCCCATGTAACTGTGGTTACCCGTTCGTGTGTAGTGTAGAATAGGTTATATCTATAATTGTTTTGTTGAATGTGATGAAGCGGTAGGATGATGTATGAGATGTTTGGTACTTGCTGTGGAAATATTAGTATGATAACATGAGTCATGACACTAAGATGAGATGACGAATAAGATTACAAGATGATGCATGATATGATGTTTTGGATTATGTTAGGCTGCATATGTTGTTAGTAGTTTTTTGTTCATGTTATGGTACAATTTGTTTTTATGTGCGTTATGATCAGTCATCTGCGTATTGAAACGGTAAAGTGAAGTTGTAGTTCAAAAATGAATTGACAAGCTCGTAGGATGGCCGTGAGGTAGTGGGACCCATGCTTAACTCTAAAGGGTGGCCCTCTCATGCCACCCTTTAGAATATAGAGGCGACAAACTAAATAAATTCTAAAAGCCATTAACTATACTGAATTAAAAGATTTTTTTTACTTTTTTAACAATTATTAGGTCGAATCTGGTTGTTCAATCTGTATATCGGTTCACTTTCGTTTCGATTTTCTTGATTTTTTGGTTAGTAAAAAATAACTACCATTCTAAAACCATACATATTATGGTTTGGTTCGGTTTGGAAACATTCAGTTTTTTGTTTATTCGTTTTTTAACGAAACCCAAAAACTTTGTATGATAAAATGTGGATTTTGATTTTTTGATAGAAAATTAAAAATGGTAATAAAAAAAAAAGTAAAAATAGAATATTTTAATTCAGTATAGTTAATGGGCGTTTAGAATTTATTTAGCTTGTCGCCTCTATATTCTCAAGGGTGGCATGAGATTCAAAAGTGACCCTCTCATGCCACCCTTTAGAATTAGGCATGGGTCTCACTGCCTCACGGCCATCCTACGAGCTTGTCAATTCCTTTTTGAACTACAACTTCACTTTACCGTTTCAATACGCAGATGGCTAATCATAACGCACATAAAAACAAATTATACCATAACATCAACAAAAAACTACTAACAACATATGCAACCTAACATCATTAAAACATCATATCATGCATCATCTTGTAATCTTATTCGTCATCTCATCTTAGTGTCATGACTCATGTTATCATACTAATATTTCCACAGCAAGTACCAAACATATCATACATCATCCTACCGCTTCATCACATTCAACAAAACAATTATAGATAGAACCAATTCTACACTACACATGAACGGGTAACCACAGTTACATGGTTGGAGTCAGGTACAGAGGAGGGGTACAGAGGAGTGGGTCAGCTGACCCCACCTAATTTTTAAAAATTTAACGTTTTTGATTAATTAAAAATGTTATGACCCTACCAATTTTTATTATTTGATCCCATATAAAAGACTAAAAACATTAGAAACAAAAAAATTATTTGGGCTCATAGTTTTATTTTGAATTTACGCTCAGTTTTATTTTAAACCGCTTTACATGAATAATTATGGATCTCAATTAATTGTTAGCTATATATATTTAAAAAACCAAAAAAAAAAAATTTTTAAACTTGTTCTTTTTCGTTAGCTTTCGTACATTTTTGTTTTATTATCAACTTTACGTTTTCTCAAAATGTTTTTTTATTTACCTTTCATCTTTTTTTGTTGATCAGAAGAAAAAAATCATATTTTATGGCAATTTATAAACTTGGAGATAAAGATCAAGGAAATAGCAAGTTTGAAGATATTTGGAAGAGTTAATGAAATATGGAAGTGTTACTTTGATGATGATAAATCAAAAAGTAATATTTCCTCTTTGTTTTAAGAAAATTGTTAGGATGACAACTTGAAGAGTTAGTCACAAAATTCTTAAAGTTTAAGGTGTCTAGAGTTGAGAAAAACATCTATTTACACGTGAAATTTAGTGAGCAAAGTGTTGTAGCCGTTTGGCATCTTTGAGAAAAAAGGGTAAGAGTTCATCACAAAGTGAGAGTCCTGTGTGTAAATTAGGGTGGCTAATCTTAATGATCTCATAGTAAGTCAAGAATATACTGGGATTGAATTAAGATAATTTTAGAGTCGTGTAAATCCAAATTGGATACTAATTGTACTTATATTCAAAAAGATTATTAATAAAATTTAAGGTTGTGACGCGTTGCGAAACTATGGTGTAATTTGTTGTCTTGTGAGTTCTCCCTCTCCCTCTCCCTCTCCCTCTCCCTCTCCCTCTCCCTCTCTCTCTCTCTCTCTCTCTCTCTCTCTCTCTCTCCATGTTCTTGGAATATGTGGAGGATGAATAAGGCGGTATGAAAATAAGATGCATGGGGAAAGTAAGGATCTTGGGTGTAGTGATGAACTACAAACAGGATCCATAAGGTTGCTGAAGCTTCTCTCCATTTGGGACATCCTTCCCAAGCTGGACCAGAACTATCCACCTTTTACACTGTTATGACAACATAAAAACAAACAAATATTCTCGCACGTTCTGAAATTTCACTCTAGTGGTTCCTTCAAAAAAATTTGTTTGTTGTTCGTTATTGGGTGAGCAATGCTAAAGGTTAAGCATGAACGATTTTAATGTAGCGGCAGAAATAGATGACATCAAGACTTATGATATTTTGCCTAGAAAAAGATTTTGGGCTTCTTTTTTCTCATTTTCATTATGTTATAACATTTTTCAATGTAGTGGCAGAAATGGATGACATCAAGAAATTTCACTCTAGTGGTTCCTTAAAAAAATTTGTTTGTTGTTGGTTATTGGGTGAGCAATGCTAGAGGTTAAGCATGAACGATTTTAATGTAGCGGCAGAAATAGATGACATCAAGACTTATGATATTTTGCCTAGAAAAAGATTTTGGGCTTCTTTTTTCTCATTTTCATTATGTTATAACATTTTTCAATGTAGTGGCAGAAATGGATGACATCAAGACATTTCACTCTAGTGGTTCCTTAAAAAAATTTGTTTGTTGTTGGTTATTGGGTGAGCAATGCTAGAGGTTAAGCATGAACGATTTTAATGTAGCGGCAGAAATAGATGACATCAAGACTTATGATATTTTGCCTAGAAAAAGATTTTGGGCTTCTTTTTTCTCATTTTCATTATGTTATAACATTTTTCAATGTAGTGGCAGAAATAGATGACATCAAGACTTATGATATTTTGTCTAGAAAAAGAGTTTGGGCTTCTTTTTCTCATTTCATTACTTTATAACATTTTTGGGTGATGTGGAGGATGAATAAGGCGGTATGAAAATAAGATGCATGGGGAAAGTAAGGATCTTGGGTGTAGTGATGAACTACAAACAGGATCCATAAGGTTGCTGAAGCTTCTCTCCATTTGGGACATCCTTCCCAAGCTGGACCAGAACTATCCACCTTTTACACTGTTATGACAACATAAAAACAAACAAATATTCTCGCACGTTCTGAAATTTCACTCTAGTGGTTCCTTCAAAAAAATTTGTTTGTTGTTCGTTATTGGGTGAGCAATGCTAAAGGTTAAGCATGAACGATTTTAATGTAGCGGCAGAAATAGATGACATCAAGACTTATGATATTTTGCCTAGAAAAAGATTTTGGGCTTCTTTTTTCTCATTTTCATTATGTTATAACATTTTTCAATGTAGTGGCAGAAATAGATGACATCAAGACTTATGATATTTTGTCTAGAAAAAGAGTTTGGGCTTCTTTTTCTCATTTCATTACTTTATAACATTTTTGGGTGGTGTGGAGGATGAATAAGGCGGTATGAAAATAAGATGCATGGGGAAAGTAAGGATCTTGGGTGTAGTGATGAACTACAAACAGGATCCATAAGGTTGCTGAAGCTTCTCTCCATTTGGGACATCCTTCCCAAGCTGGACCAGAACTATCCACCTTTTACACTGTTATGACAACATAAAAACAAACAAATATTCTCGCACGTTCTGAAATTTCACTCTAGTGGTTCCTTCAAAAAAATTTGTTTGTTGTTCGTTATTGGGTGAGCAATGCTAAAGGTTAAGCATGAACGATTTTAATGTAGCGGCAGAAATAGATGACATCAAGACTTATGATATTTTGCCTAGAAAAAGATTTTGGGCTTCTTTTTTCTCATTTTCATTATGTTATAACATTTTTCAATGTAGTGGCAGAAATGGATGACATCAAGAAATTTCACTCTAGTGGTTCCTTAAAAAAATTTGTTTGTTGTTGGTTATTGGGTGAGCAATGCTAGAGGTTAAGCATGAACGATTTTAATGTAGCGGCAGAAATAGATGACATCAAGACTTATGATATTTTGCCTAGAAAAAGATTTTGGGCTTCTTTTTTCTCATTTTCATTATGTTATAACATTTTTCAATGTAGTGGCAGAAATGGATGACATCAAGACATTTCACTCTAGTGGTTCCTTAAAAAAATTTGTTTGTTGTTGGTTATTGGGTGAGCAATGCTAGAGGTTAAGCATGAACGATTTTAATGTAGCGGCAGAAATAGATGACATCAAGACTTATGATATTTTGCCTAGAAAAAGATTTTGGGCTTCTTTTTTCTCATTTTCATTATGTTATAACATTTTTCAATGTAGTGGCAGAAATAGATGACATCAAGACTTATGATATTTTGTCTAGAAAAAGAGTTTGGGCTTCTTTTTCTCATTTCATTACTTTATAACATTTTTGGGTGGTGTGGAGGATGAATAAGGCGGTATGAAAATAAGATGCATGGGGAAAGTAAGGATCTTGGGTGTAGTGATGAACTACAAACAGGATCCATAAGGTTGCTGAAGCTTCTCTCCATTTGGGACATCCTTCCCAAGCTGGACCAGAACTATCCACCTTTTACACTGTTATGACAACATAAAAACAAACAAATATTCTCGCACGTTCTGAAATTTCACTCTAGTGGTTCCTTCAAAAAAATTTGTTTGTTGTTCGTTATTGGGTGAGCAATGCTAAAGGTTAAGCATGAACGATTTTAATGTAGCGGCAGAAATAGATGACATCAAGACTTATGATATTTTGCCTAGAAAAAGATTTTGGGCTTCTTTTTTCTCATTTTCATTATGTTATAACATTTTTCAATGTAGTGGCAGAAATGGATGACATCAAGAAATTTCACTCTAGTGGTTCCTTAAAAAAATTTGTTTGTTGTTGGTTATTGGGTGAGCAATGCTAGAGGTTAAGCATGAACGATTTTAATGTAGCGGCAGAAATAGATGACATCAAGACTTATGATATTTTGCCTAGAAAAAGATTTTGGGCTTCTTTTTTCTCATTTTCATTATGTTATAACATTTTTCAATGTAGTGGCAGAAATGGATGACATCAAGACATTTCACTCTAGTGGTTCCTTAAAAAAATTTGTTTGTTGTTGGTTATTGGGTGAGCAATGCTAGAGGTTAAGCATGAACGATTTTAATGTAGCGGCAGAAATAGATGACATCAAGACTTATGATATTTTGCCTAGAAAAAGATTTTGGGCTTCTTTTTTCTCATTTTCATTATGTTATAACATTTTTCAATGTAGTGGCAGAAATAGATGACATCAAGACTTATGATATTTTGTCTAGAAAAAGAGTTTGGGCTTCTTTTTCTCATTTCATTACTTTATAACATTTTTGGGTGGTGTGGAGGATGAATAAGGCGGTATGAAAATAAGATGCATGGGGAAAGTAAGGATCTTGGGTGTAGTGATGAACTACAAACAGGATCCATAAGGTTGCTGAAGCTTCTCTCCATTTGGGACATCCTTCCCAAGCTGGACCAGAACTATCCACCTTTTACACTGTTATGACAACATAAAAACAAACAAATATTCTCGCACGTTCTGAAATTTCACTCTAGTGGTTCCTTCAAAAAAATTTGTTTGTTGTTCGTTATTGGGTGAGCAATGCTAAAGGTTAAGCATGAACGATTTTAATGTAGCGGCAGAAATAGATGACATCAAGACTTATGATATTTTGCCTAGAAAAAGATTTTGGGCTTCTTTTTTCTCATTTTCATTATGTTATAACATTTTTCAATGTAGTGGCAGAAATGGATGACATCAAGAAATTTCACTCTAGTGGTTCCTTAAAAAAATTTGTTTGTTGTTGGTTATTGGGTGAGCAATGCTAGAGGTTAAGCATGAACGATTTTAATGTAGCGGCAGAAATAGATGACATCAAGACTTATGATATTTTGCCTAGAAAAAGATTTTGGGCTTCTTTTTTCTCATTTTCATTATGTTATAACATTTTTCAATGTAGTGGCAGAAATGGATGACATCAAGACATTTCACTCTAGTGGTTCCTTAAAAAAATTTGTTTGTTGTTGGTTATTGGGTGAGCAATGCTAGAGGTTAAGCATGAACGATTTTAATGTAGCGGCAGAAATAGATGACATCAAGACTTATGATATTTTGCCTAGAAAAAGATTTTGGGCTTCTTTTTTCTCATTTTCATTATGTTATAACATTTTTCAATGTAGTGGCAGAAATAGATGACATCAAGACTTATGATATTTTGTCTAGAAAAAGAGTTTGGGCTTCTTTTTCTCATTTCATTACTTTATAACATTTTTGGGTGGTGTGGAGGATGAATAAGGCGGTATGAAAATAAGATGCATGGGGAAAGTAAGGATCTTGGGTGTAGTGATGAACTACAAACAGGATCCATAAGGTTGCTGAAGCTTCTCTCCATTTGGGACATCCTTCCCAAGCTGGACCAGAACTATCCACCTTTTACACTGTTATGACAACATAAAAACAAACAAATATTCTCGCACGTTCTGAAATTTCACTCTAGTGGTTCCTTCAAAAAAATTTGTTTGTTGTTCGTTATTGGGTGAGCAATGCTAAAGGTTAAGCATGAACGATTTTAATGTAGCGGCAGAAATAGATGACATCAAGACTTATGATATTTTGCCTAGAAAAAGATTTTGGGCTTCTTTTTTCTCATTTTCATTATGTTATAACATTTTTCAATGTAGTGGCAGAAATGGATGACATCAAGAAATTTCACTCTAGTGGTTCCTTAAAAAAATTTGTTTGTTGTTGGTTATTGGGTGAGCAATGCTAGAGGTTAAGCATGAACGATTTTAATGTAGCGGCAGAAATAGATGACATCAAGACTTATGATATTTTGCCTAGAAAAAGATTTTGGGCTTCTTTTTTCTCATTTTCATTATGTTATAACATTTTTCAATGTAGTGGCAGAAATGGATGACATCAAGACATTTCACTCTAGTGGTTCCTTAAAAAAATTTGTTTGTTGTTGGTTATTGGGTGAGCAATGCTAGAGGTTAAGCATGAACGATTTTAATGTAGCGGCAGAAATAGATGACATCAAGACTTATGATATTTTGCCTAGAAAAAGATTTTGGGCTTCTTTTTTCTCATTTTCATTATGTTATAACATTTTTCAATGTAGTGGCAGAAATAGATGACATCAAGACTTATGATATTTTGTCTAGAAAAAGAGTTTGGGCTTCTTTTTCTCATTTCATTACTTTATAACATTTTTGGGTGGTGTGGAGGATGAATAAGGCGGTATGAAAATAAGATGCATGGGGAAAGTAAGGATCTTGGGTGTAGTGATGAACTACAAATTAGGTTGTTGAAGTTTCTCTCCATTTGGGACATCCTTCCCAAGCTGGACCAGAACTATCCACCTTTTACACTGTTATGACAACATAAAAACAAACAAATATTCTCGCACGTTCTGAAATTTCACTCTAGTGGTTCCTTCAAAAAAATTTGTTTGTTGTTGGTTATTGGGTGAGCAATGCTAAAGGTTAAGCATGAACGATTTTAATGTAGCGGCAGAAATAGATGACATCAAAACTTATGATATTTTGCCTAGAAAAAGATTTTGGGCTTCTTTTTTCTCATTTTCATTATGTTATAACATTTTTCAATGTAGTGGCAGAAATAGATGACATCAAGAAATTTCACTCTAGTGGTTCCTTAAAAAAATTTGTTTGTTGTTGGTTATTGGGTGAGCAATGCTAAAGGTTAAGCATGAACGATTTTAATGTAGTGGCAGAAATAGATGACATCAAGACTTATGATATTTTGCCTAGAAAAAGATTTTGGGCTTCTTTTTCTCATTTCATTATTTTATAACCTTTTTCGTTTGATTATATCTAGCTTATGTGATGCATTTTTACTGTGTATGGCCGGTCCATATGTCTTATATAGAAGCTATGTATTCATCATCATCTTCGAAAGCATGATTTATTCATCAATCAAAAGAAGCTATATATATAATATAATATATAATATGTGATTCATAAGATATATATAAATAGACAAATGATTTATTCATCAATCAAATGTTGCGAGATGTTTTTGAGATTCATTGATCCATCAAAAGAAGTCACTCTGACTTTATAACTTCGATAATGAACATTATTACGGATAATAGATAAAATTGCTTAAAGATTGTAGAATAAATTGACTGAAATATAAGAAACACAACATCATTATTATTGTCGTTACCTCTCTTTTTTTTTGGGAACATTCTGGGACAAGCCCTAGTTTTGTTAATAATATAACAAATTTTTTAATTCTACAATGTGACTGGAGGACCAGCCTGTTGGGAGCATTGTTGCTTTACCATAGGAGGAAAATACCAGTTAAATGGAAGATTTGATGCGCAGTTGGCTTCAGCGTCTTGGAAAGCTTTGCAACAAGCAGGACCTATTGTACCAAATTGGCCGGTCATTTCAGATTGTTTGAATTCTGCAATACATGCTGGAATATCCATCGTTATTACCGACCAACATTTGCTCATGTCGGGCCATCCTGGCATACCAGGACCTGGTTGAAATTGAACTGGAATCCTTGGCATACCAGGATTTGGTTGGAATGGAAGCGGAAAGGGAAATCGAAATGGTGGAAGCTGTGGTAACTGAGCGTTAATGGAAAATGTGATGCATATAGTCACTAGGAGAAAGTACACACTCTTGATCGACATGATGAATGTATTTAGGATTATGCAATAAGCGAAAGAGAATGTCTTTGTTTGATGAGATTAAGTAATTGCTTGGGTGGTCTAATTTATAAGAAAAAATGTGTAGGGATATACTATTAGATTCATGAAAGTAAAATGTATTTAATTAGCTGTCGTTTGCAAAATTGCAATGAAATAAAAACAGCCAAACACATTGAATTTGATGATATCAATGAATTTGACAGCTTTTTATTTGGTCAACAATATATTTCTAATTGTAATCATTTTGTTTCTACATGAACCTTTATGATAGAAAGAACTAGATGAAAGAACTAAATTGCAAAACAAATTGAAAATTTAATTTGTTTCATGCCAAAATAGTTATTCTTTTTAATAAAAAAATTGGATCAGGATCCGTGCTGGCGTGGGTAATTTTAGTAAACTATTTAGAAATAATGCTAATATTTAAAATTAGGTATTATAAATATAGAATCACTTTTTCAGAAATTTAAATAAATTACATTATTAAAGATACAACTGAACATTTAAATATTAAAAAGTTATAGTAGACTGTTTTTAAATAACCATCCAATGTAAATTTTCTAAATTTTATCAAGGGGGGATATTTGTTTATTTCTCCAATATAGTTTAAATTTTTTCTTTATCATCTTATGCCGAAACTTTTTTTTGAAATTTATAAAAATTTGAAATTTTTTTTTGCCATTTAAAATGTCTACTGGTGGCCAAACATATATGTATCCAATAGAATACGAATCCAGAAAGATGTTAGTTTCACTACAAAAATACAGCGAATTGGTGCTGATATAACAGCCACCGATAAGTTATCGATTAGCAATCGAAACGACTTTGCCATATTGGTGGCCAATTGCTAAGTAGCGACCAAATTGGCTACCAAAGTTTTCATCGCCAAGAAATTCTAATATTTAAATAATTTAATAGCATAACTACTTTCGACGCAGTGTTTATATTGGTAGCTAATTTAAATTTAAAAAGCGACATAATTTGGTGGCCAATTAGCCAAGATATTCACTTTACAATTAACGAATATATTTATGACCATTATACTTCACTCGAGGTTACACTTTTCACAACTATCGGACATAGTAAATAAACATTGAATTATGGAGTCTGTGTACTTCACCTCTGAATCCGAGTATTTTGGTATTTTGGTTTACCAAAGGAGATATTTATGATCAAGTACTACAATGTAGTCGGCCTTAAAGAAATAAATTTCAAATACGCATAGATCGACCAAACACCTCGTCAGGGAGTTCATCGAAATGCTTATGGCATTGTTGATATATGCCATAGGAGGATGTATGAGAAGTATGATCCTATCATTGTTCCCAAATATGTTGACCAAGTGTATTATTTTCTTTATCCAAGACTAGTCCTGGACATTTAGGTATTCGGATCAGGTCGGATCGGGTCTTTCGAGTTTCAGGTAGTTGGAGTAGAGGTGTTTAGGATCCATATAGGATCCGATTGAAAATCGGGTCAATTCGGTTCGGGTCTGCGTTGAGTTGGGCCTTGGAAATTGAGAGAAACTCAAAACAGAACAAAACTCGATCGTGTTTCACCTGTTTGGAACCGAAAATATGCATAACTACCCGACTGGATGAAAATTGAAGATTAGACGCGATTGAACCTGATTGGAACCGAAAATCATCAATATCCAAATCGAAATTGTGCAATTTTACAAACAGAAGTACATAAATTAAATTCTTAAAACATAACATAACAAAAGGTCAACTTCAACCAATACATTATCAAGTCATCATCGATTCTAGTCCTAGACAAATCAACAAGTGATCAAATTTACAATATAAATTTCACATTTCAGAATCCAAAAATTATATAAGCAAGAGTGCAAGACAGCAGCAAGCCAGCAACATATGAAGGATCTCATAGAGAAAATAGTACGAGCTTGATATCTCTGTAGATTGCATGTTTTTAGCGTATATTTCATGCTAGTTAGGACCCCATTCATGCACTTTCATCTTAGTTTTCATCGCATATTCACTAATGTTAGGTCTAGATGCATTAGGATAGATCTTTGCATATTATTGCATGTTTTGGAGTGTTTTCTCAGGTGTTTTGAGAATGAGGATGGTCCGAAGAGGAAATCAAGAAGGGAGATCTCAAAAGGAGGACGAACAGATTATATCGAGCATGAATCACGACCCTTTGGCCGATATGGACAAGCGCATGAAGAACCTCAACAAGTAGCAGCGACTTGATCCCGAAAGAAGCACCCCGGAGCAAAGATCCAGCAAAAGAATTCAATGAAGATGGATATCGGAGCAAGCAACGAGAAGTCCCCGATCCAAGTAAAGAGGAGGACGAGCCATCACGACATGATCCCGAAGCACTTGCCCGAAATGAAGACTGCTCGAAGAATCATGAGGAAATTGCATATCGGCTGGCTCACCACGACTTGAGCCCGAAACGCTACAGTCCAAAAAAGTACCATTTCGGGAAAGTGGTCCCAACGTTTTAGGTTTTTCCTCTTTCATGTATAAATACTTTGTCCCCCACGCTTATCTTTCTATCAAATTTTTCCAGTTTTAGTTTTCTGTCTTCTTTGCAAACCGAGAACTTGTAGTATTTTCCACCATTGAAACTTGTTTCAAAGCTTTAATCTTTTATAATATTTTGAAGTTTACAAGTATTGTTTCATAGCATTTTCTTGTTAAGCTTCTTTCTTTTCTTGTTTTCGACTATCTTACAGCCTATGAGTTACCCTCTCATCCTCATGGATCTTGAGGTTTCTCAAATGGTGCGTGAGTAGTCCGTTTGAGGATTTTGATGGGTTAAAAGAACTAAGGGATTCTCGGATTTAGATTTCTTGCTTAGCTAAAACATAAAGTTAGATTCTTTCTTGTTCATTATTCCCAAAGCCTAGTCCAGCTTGATCATATAGGCTAAAGATCACAGGCGGCTTGACACGAAAAACCACGTGCTTGCTTAGCCGGATCTATGAACAAGAGTTTGATTCCTTAGGCTCAGACGAACCATCTGTCTAAGGGTCTTACGGTTCAATAGGGACGATGCTCTATGCTTGTTTCTTCTATTGTACCGCTATGCGAGAGCTAGTCTATGGTGATAGAGATTCAAAGAGTTTAGAC
>JAHZTW010000005.1:5037679-5053023 GCA_020283515.1 Alliaria petiolata
AAAATTTCTATATTTTAGGTCATAAGATTTTGCATTTGTAGTCAATTCAAAATTTTGGCGCCTTATTTTGGCGCGTTATTTATATTTGTTAATAAGTTACTTATTTTTTGTAATGAGTTTTAAAGTTTAAAAACAAATACATATTACTTTCATATTACTTTCCAAAAAACTATAAGATGTATTATCAGTGTTTGACTTTTATCACTCCTATTATGTTAAATTTTGAACAAATATTTTTGCATTTGAATTTTTAAAATTTTAGTAGTTTAGCTCTTAAATTTTATTATTTTATGGTAAAACAAATGAACTATTCTGTACGATATATTTAAAATATTATTTTTATAAAAAAGTTAATCTACCTTTTTAGTAATAAACCTCGTGAAAAAGTTATGAAAAAAACATTGATGGTTCGAGATTTTATAAAAGTAAATGTTTTGTGTAAAAAAGCTCAGAACATTTATATTTTTTTTATAAAATAAACCATGATCACGAAAAATAAATGCAAGTAAATCTTATAACTTTAAAAGTACCCCCACAATATAATCGCTTGTTGTATCGATGATGTGGCGATATTAAACATATGTGAGAAATGTTAGAATTAATATAATTGAGTTTAGTAATAATTAAATGTGTTATGTTTTTTTAACAGTGGTTTATTAATCTATTACAAATTATGAGAACTGTTACATCGACGATTCTACAACGGTCAATTCTACCGTCTTATGAAGATTCACGACTAATGGCTCTACCTGCAACACGCTTACCATCATATGAAGATCTACGCCTGACGGTTTTCCTTGCACCACACTGAAGATCTCTTGTAAGCTTGCATCCATTAATTTGTATAATCCTTCATTAATCTGCATAATTAATAATAAATCGCGCTCTCTGGGATATGAAACCCAGACCTCTAGATGTAAAAGCATTAATGAACCCTTGATAAACCATTGGGCCAAGGGGACTTGCACAAATGTGTTATGTTAAATTTATTAAAGAGTCGTGGCTTTTAGATTAGGTTGAGTTGTTTCTTTAAAGAGTCACAAGGAGGAAGAGACATAATTGTCCACTTGTAGTGTGTTGTTTTTCTATTTAAGTCTTTGTTGTCCTTATGTAAATAACAGTTTTCAGATTATATTCTAATAATAAAAAGTTCTCGTACTCTGATTTTTCTTCTCTCTTTGCACTTGAAGAGATTCATCGCTTATAAAACATTAGTATCTAACATGGTATCAAAGCTCTAATGATTTGAGAGCCAAATCAAATACAAAGAAAAGCAACAACTTCTGCAAAAAAAGGGTTCTAGCGGAAAACAGAGGCGACGATGCAGTTACACTCCACATTCTCGATGATACCAAGTGTATAGAAGTAGCCTGGGTCGGTTCTGAGTAGGATCCGATCCGTTCCAGTTCTTTCGGGTAAGGGGATTTTTTTCCAATATAGGTACCGAAAGGGTTTCGATTCTGGTTTGGTTCGGATCCTACCGATTTCGATTCAGTTTGGTTCTCAGAGTTTAGAACCGTTTAAAACCCGAAAAAAATTCGGTTATAATATAGGTTCGGTTCGGTTCTTTTTTTTACCCAATTATACCTCTAATGGATGAAATTATAACCGAAAACCCAAAATATAACCAATTACCCAAACTAAAATCAAGATAAAAACCGTATTTCTCTGAAAACAATGAATTTTCGTCAACTTTCAAACTGATTTACGGATGGAATCTAACTCGGAATCTGTAACTGAAATAAGATCTGAATACCTGACTACGAGACCTTCGAAACCGTATGTAGATCGACCTCTGGATCCCTCTGGTTTGTCGTAAAATAGCTCCATAAAATTCTCATTCGACCACAACTTTTCAACTACAATCAGAAGAAGAAAAAAACAATCGGATCACCGATTGGTTCCGGGTAGGAATCAGAACTGAGTCGATATCCACGGTTCCGAAACTCAAGACATGTCGGGTAAATAACCAATAACCAAACCCAATCCAAATTGGTCATTTTGGATCGATTCCGGTTCAAGTTTTCGGGTCAGGTTTTTTATGCCCAAGGCTATATGGAAGCACATCCAGAGAAGAACACAGTCAAGTCTTGTGAACGATGCAGTGGATAGGTGAGAAAGTGTTGTTGACCAATCAGGTACAGATTATAGTTGTGTTATTTTCATATGATGCAATTTTTTCAGTAAGATATTTTTATGAACTAATTCTTGTCACTGAGTTCATCAGCGTATCTCAGGGACTTAAACTGACCACTAAATAACTCAGATGGAGTCAATGTATTAATGGGGCATATATTCAACTAGAAGAAGATGCAATTGTCTTATATGATTCTTATAGGGACATTAATAAACGACATAGATATCAAGTATTGACTACTTTTATATCTAATCATTATATGGCATAGTATATAATGGACATAGTTCTTTCCACTTATTGCTAATTAGTTTTAAATTGAAAATTCATATCTATTATATACTACGTCAGATACAATGAAAGTTATAAAGTTGACATTCTAAAGGACTTTTTCGGATTACGGTGGGTGATGTGCCAAAGTTGTTATTTCTATTGCAGAATATTGCATGGTAAAAGTGTAGACTCATGTAGATTGTAAGTTAGCGCAAGTATGGTTATGAAAAAGCCATGTAATAGAGAAAAACGGTAGTTCAAGTGAATGCATAATTAATTATGTTTTTGAAATTTATTTTTCAATAAAAACTGTTATTTACAACAACAGAGAGTAAAAAAGAAAAACAAATAACAAAGAATAAGGAAACAAAGCCTTTTGAACGAAATAGAGCAAAAAGCTTCCGATGGAGGCCGGTGGCGAACCGTGAATTATCTCCGAAGAAAATCTTCAAGCTTATGCGGGTGGGCATACTCGATGGAGAAGATGCGGTTACGCTCCATATTCTGTTGTCAGATTAATACCTTGACTCGGTCTGAGTCACTAAGTGGTGTGTTCAAGTCCTTGAGACAAATGATGCTAATAAACTCAGTGACAAGAATCAGTGCAGATAAAAATCTTGCTAACACATCTAAATTTCTAACACAGCTACAATTCATGAGAATAATCAAAACCATACACATGAGTAGATTTATTCAAAATTTCAATCAAATTATAAGGATAATTATTAATCAACATCACCAGTGGAAAACAATACTTCTTAGTTTATGTGTTTTAGAAAATCTGAATGATCATTAGCTCGGTAATGCTTTCACCAAAAATTCTCAAGCCTAACAAAAGTATTTAAAAATCTCCAAAGAACCAAAATGAAACTGTAAAATGCCTAATAGTCGACCTAAATTCATATACACCCTAACACGATGCTGTAATATTGCGGTTGTTGGGCATATAGAAGATCAAAGAAAACTACATGGATATTAGGGTTGAGCTCAAACTCTTTAGTGTTGATAAAGCGATGAGCCAAAAGATTGTCCTCGTTGTGCAGGTGCAAATGCAAGAAACAAACAAGACATCTAACTTAGCATCGCATTAAACTGTTTGATCTCAAGTAGTACCCAATTAAAGCGTAAACTGAGTCTTGTCCATATCAATTGGAGCTTTCATCCCTGGCACATTCACATTAATTAGCAGGAGGAAACACTTGATGATGCAGTGCACGTTCTGTCACAACCTAAATAGGACAGAACATATATTATCATCTTAACATGAATAACATGAACACAATTTTGGTTGAACTTCCTCGGCTTCACCATGTAAAATTACGAAGGGGAAGAAATCTAACCTGGCAGGGGGCAGTTCCAAAGGAATAAGATCAACAAGGTAGTCTGATGAGAGGATGATTATGTATTCACGCACGGAGTGTTAATTAACTCCATGATGAATATCTCAGAAGCTTTAGAGAAATTACAGGAGTGCCACTGAGCTAACCATATGAAAATTGACACTTATCTCACTCAAATGTAAATTCTCAGCAATACCAAAACTCACCAAAACCAAGTCAAAGATTTACTGATTTTGCTTTAGTGTAGGTCCCTAGAAAAGGTGTCACAATTTCAGTCCACCATCGTACCAAAAGGTTAAAGACACGAGACACAAAACGACTGATTAGGCACTAGCATCAAAGATATTTCGATACATGGATATGGAACGAGGGATGATTTTTCTGCTATTGGTCTCTTCATGTTATGCATCATAGATGCAAAATTGCTGATGATCAAAAGAATGAAAAGAGTAACGGTGAAAAGCACGTATCTGTCTAGATTTACTAATACCAAGAATCTTAAAGAGGAAAGAAAAACTTAAATGAGAAATTAAATAGTGTAACTTATGCAAATTGGTGAAAAAGCATGCACGTCTATTTACTTGTTAAAAGTGAATTTAGGCATATTGGTATTCTCTTAAATGATAATTATTGCTCGTCATGATTACCAGCTCGATAAACAGACGTCTTTTTCACTTCTGCTTTCTTCATCCTCTTCACTATCAGCGATTTTGCATTATATTTTGTGCTTAATAACATGCATGAGAGACCAATACCGGCTAACTCATCCCTCATTTGCGATCCATCTATCAAAGAATCTTACTGAACAAGATTGATTGTATAACATGAAGGGACCAGTAGTGGGAAAATTCAATAAGAACTAATTAGGCGTATATATGTTAACATGATGCTTTGTGTAATTTCTATTTCAATCTCCACGAAGAACATATATATGCAACTTTGTCAATTCAAAGATTTCATATCCCCCAACTCATCCTCAGACGAAGACCAAAGATTTGAAACTCCCCAACGCAAAAGCACCATGTTACATAATATGCATGATTGTATAAATTAGACAAGCTGAGAATATAGATAGTGATTTTACTTATAAATCAATGTCATAAACGCGATCGATAGAAAGTTAACATGACAGAATCACACTACCCATATAGGGAAAAATGAATTTGTTCACATCCCTAACTAAAGCAGAAACATGCTCATAAGATTTTGTTTTTAAAACTTCCATTTGAACCTACATAGAAACTCTTTGGTACGGTTGATACGAGCTTGCGATTTGGCTTTTGCTCTCGTAACTTGAACGAACCATTGTGAAAGCTAGAAATATAAAATTTTTAGGTAAATCTTCTTTTTAACCTTAGTCTCTCTAAGAGAACAGGGTTAGTTGTTGGAAGTTGATTCTCATTGACGATAAAAGACCCATGTATTTGGGCAGAGCTTCAGTGCGATCGATGGAGAGCAAAACCCAAAATTTTCAGGGCTACTATTGGCGTCGTCTTCTTCCTCCTTCATTTAAAAAGCTGCACCGAGACGTACACGAGTCGCAAGCTCCATCGATCGCACCGAAGCTCTGCCCAAATCCGAAGAGCTCTGCCACCACCGTTTCTGACCTAGTCGGAGCCTCTGGACGTGAAGCCGCATCGTCACTTACTCGCCGTCAAGCCATTTCCGTGAGGAGAAGCGAGCGTGCACCAATCCCGACACGTCGTCTTCACAACTCTACCGCCGCCGCTCGCCATCACCGTCTGAGTCGCCACCATCATCTGTGAGTCACCGTGGTAAGAAGATCCGAGCCTCTTCCGTTACCTGCGTTTCATTTTCCGAGAGTTGTACTGTTGATCCGCCATTGTTGTTGTTGCTTCAGTTGCAAGGTTTGTCCTTTCCACGTTGATTTGTTGTTGCGTTGGTGTGTTGTTGTTATCGCTACGGGTAAGCGAGATCTCGTCTTTGTTATCGTTGTTAATTCACGTATGGGTTGTGATCGTGATGTGGTTCCTTGAGTTCTAAGCCACGTTTGATTCCTTCGTTGTTGTCCAGATCTGTTTAGTAACGCAATTCTCCGTTAAGTCTTGTCATCCTTCTGTTGCATCCGAGAAGCTAAGGTGAGGACTGGTCGTGATTTATCCTCGTATATTCATACTCGTTTCAGTCTGAGTAGTCTTTTATTAATGCGTCCATATCTGCGCTGTATCTATATGAATACACGTATTTGTTTGTTGTTTGAACATGACTAGTAAGCGCTGTAATAACACTATATTATTATTTGATGTTCTGCTGTAGTTGATTGATGGGTTTAGTATCGTAGGTTATTAAACGGAAAATGGTTGAATGATTTATGATTATTGTTTGCGGGTGTTTGCATTGTGTGTGGGAAATCACTTGTGCGGGTTGGGATAAGCTGTAGGCTTTTGAGGCGGTTTTGTCTGTGTGACATCATAAGTAAGATAGAGGATTCTCTTACGTTATGAGTCTGTGTTGGATATAGAATGCGTGTGGCGCACCATAGTCCATCGTCGGTGGCTTGATGAGCCCTGCGTCGTGAGGACGGACAGCGTGTGTGCCGCTTTATGACACGGGGTGTGAGCCGGTAATGGCGTGGATGCACCAGCTAGGTCTAAGATGTCATTTCTTTATCTATGAGTGTCTTCGGACGTGTTTGTTTGTGTGTATTAGCTTAAGACTTTCGTCTGGAATAGTTATGCATGTGCGAGATATATATCGTGGGTCCCTAGGACCTGCACTCACTGGGTAATCCAAAATACTCATCCCTCTTCCTTGCAAGTGAACGCAGGCATTCAGGAGTAATCTTTCGGCTTGGTGATGGTTTTGGGATGACACGGGTTTTATTTTATTATTCGTTATTTATTTTAAAGACGTCATTTCAATTCGGATTTGATATTTAAGTTAAAATGGTCTTTGTAAAACGTTTTAGATACGATCCTTGGGAATAAAGTGGCATTGAACTAACAAGTGGTGTCTTGTGGTGAAATTAAAATGGCATTGAACTAGCAAGTGGTTTCCGAAACAGCTAACCCTGTACCTTTTCCAAACGTCAGCAACGGTCTAAGTGTCACCTATGTGGACATTATTATTTGACCATAGCTCTATTTGCACTCTTTTCACATATGTTCTAGCTTGACTGACACCTGCAAACTTTTGATTGAATCCAACTATCAATCTCGTGTAAAATAGCATCCATGTTATAATCTCGCAACAATGTCTTTGAATTGAGTGCCCCCTCCATTATAATCCATCTTGAGACTAGTGTGATTGTAGTGCACATAATATATGCACAGCCTTATGTAGAATACAACCCAGCAATGGCCATTAAAATCCTTAGGATTTAATATTTACTTTTGACAACGAAATTTTACCTTTTTAGTGGGAAATCCATGCATGTCTATTATATAATATGTCATATACATTCAAGTTATATAATCTCTCCAATTATTACCAAGTGGGAAATCCATGTCTATTATATAATATGTCATATACATTCAAGTTATAATGTGTGAAATTCTAAAGGACTTTATCGAGATCAGGGTGGGTGGTGTACTAGAGTTGTTATTGATATTGCAGATTGCATTGTTTAAGTGACTCATGTAGATTGTAAGTTAGGGCAAGTATGGTTATGAAAAAGCCATGTAATAGAGCAAAACTGTAGTTCAAGAGAATGCATAATTATGTGTTTGAAATGGTGTAATTGATTTTTGTTTCTAATAGATTCGTTGGTGGACGTTGTTCTAGAAATGTAGCTATATAGGTTGGAGAAATCAAACCTCGTTTTGTGTTTTAGTTCGGTTAAACATTCGAGGACGACGAAAAATGGAGTCTCGGCATTATAACGGAGTTATACTTTTATGTATCACTCTTTTTTTTTTTTTTGATAACATGTTAATTATATACCAAAAGAACAGTTTCTGTTATAAAAGCTCGACGAAGCTATAAAGTTTCCAAAATGCCCAAAAAAGAAGAAAAAAGGCAAATAGAAACATGGTGAAGAGCATACAATCCAGGAGATCAATTACTCATAAGACTATAAGAGAACCAGAGTGATAGCAGATTCGTAAGCTTCATTTTTCCCTGTCGATTTTTAAATGGAACCTTAGTTTATGAACTAGTGTTCATATTGCTAAATATTATAATATCAATCTGAAATTTTGGTAAATCATACTTCCTCTGTTTTTATTTAATTGTCGTTTTAGGTGGTTTCACACAGATTAAGAAAACAACTAATATATCTGTTTTACCCCTTAATTAATATACTATTTTGTTTCATATGAGTAATTAATAAGTTAAAAAGTATGGATAAAACTGAAAAATTTATCATAAATTTGCATTGAAAACTGAAAACCACAATTATTTTGAAACAAGAAAATAAGTTTAGAACGACAATTAAATCAAAACGGAGGGAATAGCTTTTTACAGTAAGTGAACTTGTTTTGTTTGCACAAAACACACGCATTGTGTTCATCCTATTTAATTTGGACTCACTATGACCACTCTAATAATGTGCTATCTTAAATCTCTACATGATTATTATGTAACGTGTAAGAGGAAGCGGGCAGTCTGAAAATTAGATGCATGTGGAACGTGAGGGATTATGGGTGCAGTCTTAAATCTCTACATGATCAATAAAGTTTCTGAAACTTCTGGTCATTACACTTCTCTCCATTTGAAAAATCCAACCCATATCATATATCCCCTATATATTAATTGAGAAACATTTTTAGAGAATAGACTTATTTTTTGAAATATTTACAGTGGTGCCATTTTTCTGATGTGTCATCACCACACTTATTCTCTCATTATTTTAATACAAATTTCTTTTTTTGATTAGACTAATTACATTATATTCTTTTATCTATTTATTACTTTTAATATAACCAAAAAATTATATTTTAATTTTTTGATTATTTAAAATCGAATTTTAGGTTATGTGATGATTTATGATATACATCATATTACACAATACATTTCTTTAAAATGAATAAAACAATAGTTTAAAAAAATATTATTTAATAAAATATAATTTATACACAATTTATGATATACACAATAATTTTTTTTTGATTAAGCAGAAAATATGTTTACAATAAAAAAGACTTCGATATGTGTGATTTTAATTTTAAAAAAATTATAATAAATTAAAAATATAATTTAGGTTACAATAAAAAAATACTTCGATATGTGTGATTTTAATAGATATCTATATTTATAAATATTTTTTTGTTTATATGGTTTGTTAATAGAACCATATAAATTAACCAAATAATATAAATATTTAAACTTGGAAACAAGTTAAAACTATTATGTCAAAATGTTGAAATATTAAATTATATTATTTACATATATATAAAACTGATTAAATTATTTTTATTTTAAACAATTTCAAAATCATCTTTAATAAAATTATTTATAGATTTTTCATCGTGCGCCATGCGCAGGTTATCACTTAGTAGCATCATATAGAGAGAAACATGGGCACTTGTAGTGGTGTTAATATGGGTCCAAAACTTGCAGGTCTAAATGGGCATTTGATATGAATAAATGCCATTTAGACCCAATTACAGAATTTTTGTTAAATTGGTTTAAATAAGAAACCGGTTAAACCCCATTTAATAAACATGTTTAGAACACAAATAAATGGGGACCCAAGTAAATCCGTTTATTTATTTTTTTTAATTCACCAAAACGAATAAATACACGTCGTTTTTGGTGTAGGGTTTTAATAGACGCCATCTTCTTCTTCTCGATTCATCACTGAAACATGATTCTCAAGCTTCTCGATTAGCTTCACATCGAGTGAGAACTCAAGCTTCTCGATTATCGATTCTCAGACATCATCTTCTCGATTCTCAGGCATAATCTTCTCGATTCTCTGCCGTCTCCGACGTCGTCCTCTCTTCTTCTTCTAACATCATCGACATGTAACTTTTTTGAATCCTCTGCCGTCTCCGACGTCGTCCTCTCTTCTTCTTTTAATTCTATTCTGAAATCGGGTTCATTGATAATGAATTAATGATGGGTACTTTTGAAATTGGGCTATTGTTTTGGTTTCTTAGGAAAAGTTTAGATTTTTGAGGTCTTAGAGATGACTCGATGATGATGAGAAACTACTCATTTGATAATTTCGTTTTTAGTGCTGTGATTTCTGGGTTTTGTAAGATTGGTAAACCAGAACTTGCGTTATGAACTTAGGATTATATAAACTGAGAATTTGTTCATGAGAATTTGTTTTGCTCCATCTTTAAGGAGACACTCTGTTTGCATACTTTTTGCATAGCTATTTCTTCACCTTGACTCTCCTTTGTTCCTGATTATTTGAGAATTTTGTTCCTGAGAATTTGTTTTGCTTAGTTTGAAGCACTCACGACTTGATTTTTGCACTTTGCACTTTGCAGCATGGATATAGAAACTTTAGAAATGTTGGCAATTCTCATTGCTCAAAATGAGTATATAGACATGAATGAGGAAGATGCTCAGATTGAAACGAATGTGGAAGAAACAGAAGTGGATGTAACAGAGCAAAGTGAAACTCAAGTTACTCAGCCAACTCAAGCTGCACGGAAGAGACGCAAAACTTCACCTGTTTGGACATATTTTGAGGTAATTGGGCTAGAAAAAGATGGAAAAGAAAGAGCTAAGTTTATTCATTGTGGCACCAAGTTAGTGACATGAAGTGAAGCACATGGAAGTTATGGAACACATCATTTGAGTCGTCATTTAGAGACTTGTGCAAAGATGCCTAAGAAGGGAGTTAGCCCTGCTTATGATCAGAAAATAGATCGTGAGATGACTAGTGAGATCATCATTTATCATGATTTGCCATTCCGGTATGTGGAGTATGAGAAGGTCAGAGCGAGAGACATTTATTTGAATCCAGCTTGCCAGCCTATTTGTAGACAAACTGCAGCAAATGATGTTCTTAAGAGATATGAAGTAGAAAAGGAAAAGTTGAAAGAGGTACTTGCAAAACATCGAGGCCGGGTGTGTTTTACTTCAGATTTATGGTCATCTCGCCCCACTCTTATGGGATATATTTGTGTTACTGCACACTTCATTGATGAAGGCTGTAATTTAAACAGTAAGATATTTTCTTTCCGTGATTTTAGCCCTCCACATACTGGTGAAGAAATTGCTAAAAAGATTCTTGGATGTTTGATGGAATGGGGATTAGAGAAAAATTTATTCTCTATTACTCTAGATAATGCTACTAATAATAATAGTATGCTGAGGATCCTTAAGGGGCAGCTTCAGATGATGAGTGGTAGTGGTTTGTTGTGTGATGGCAAGTATATGCATGTAAGATGTTGTGCTCATATTCTGAATCTAATAGTGAAATAGGATTTGGAGTTAGGGAAGGAGCTTCTGCAAAACATTCGTGAAAGTGTTAGATATGTAAAAGCATCTCAAACAAGAGTGCAAGCGTTTGCAGCATGTGTAGAGAGAGTGGGGATTAAAAGTGGAGCTGGTTTGTCACTTGATGTTCCCACTAGATGGAACTCTACATATAAAATGCTTGCTAGGGCGTTGAAGTTTAGAGAAGCATTTACAAGCATGGCATCCTTTGACACAAGTTATAATTCATTACCATCATAAGAGGAGTGGAATCGTGAAGATAAGATATGCGAATTGTTGAAGCCTTTCAGTGTCATCACTACTTACTTTTCAGGTTCAAAGTATCCCACTTCTAATGTGTACTTCACACAAGTATGGAGAATTGAGCTGTTGTTAAAGAAATTTGCTATTTGTGATGATGCTGATGTGAGAAAAATGGCTGGAGATATGCAGATTAAATTTACTAAGTACGGGGAGGATTATAGTATAATTTTGGCTATGGGAGCAAGTGAGTAGCTCTTATTGATCTTATTTGTTTTTAGCTTTTACACTATAAAGGAATCAAAGACATGAGAGAATCGATTCTTTTGGTTTTTCATTTGATGGTTGCAGACTGCAGTCATAACTGATCCAGGCGGTGGAATGTTCATATCAGATCCAAAGAAACCAGCAGGTGGTCATGTTCTTGCTCACGTCTTTTTTTCCTTAATAGAAGTAATCATATATTCATATGTATCATTACTCGTGACTGCTATTTTATCATATGTATGCAATCAAAACGTTTATAAGTTTTTTATTATTAGCTTCTTTTTACCAAAGATTGACATAACTTCGTTTGTTTGAAGTCTCTAATGGGTTTTAGGAGAAAGTCTTAAATATGTCTAAATGAGTCTAAATGGGTCTAAATGGGTAAGATTATTTCTGCCAAATTTAAATGGGCAGCCCTAATAGACTTTAAAAACTAAACGGGGTTTAAAGTATTTGGGTCTAAATGGAATGGGTCTAAATGGGATGGGTCCGCCCATATTAACATCTCTAGGCACTTGTTCTTTGATGCGTTCCAACTTCCAAATTCAAAACATACATATATCAAACTTATGTATTTAATCATTTTAATTTAGAGCATTAACGTTTTTGAATATGATGTTACCAAATGCTAACGTTTTTTTATCTCCAGCTACACAAGCATTAAAGTCAAAACTTTTATTATTATTTTTCTTTTTCTAACTTATAGACATTTAAAACACTACAAGAAAACATGCCTAATTCCTACCAAAATTCCTATGAAAATTTTGCTAGGAAAAATTTATTACCAATTTTCTACGAAATTATAACGGAAAATACGAGTGGTAGGAAATTGGTATGAATTTTTCTACGGATTAAAGTCGTCATAAAGTGATCAAACATTTTCTTCCAATTTTCTACCAAACTAATATCCATAAGAAATTTGGTAAAAAACTGGTAGAAAATTAGTTGAAAATATTTAACTGTAAGAAAGGTAGAAAAATCGTCTCCCACTGCTTCTTTCCATAGAAACAAATACAAAAATCTAATCATTCATGTGTTTTATAACGTACCCATTCGACACATCAAATAATGTAGCATTAAAGATTAATTTATTTGATCTCAATTCATGCTTGACGGTAAGAGATCTTTTTCAAGAGAAATTCATATTAAAATTAGACTGGGAAACAATATTCTTCGCTGGAGGCTCTCTCATTAAACGATCTTGAGTGACATGATGAAAGAAGGAGACTGATTGAAGAAGAGAAATAGATGAATATGATAAGTTACAAATCTACCTTATAGGTATAGAAACTATCTTTGCTTCCAGGAAATATTATCTTGCTTTTATACCACCTAAAAGCCACAATCCCTTACTTGCTATTCCCCTGCACAATGACTTAACATTTTCTTTGATTTTATTTTTTTCTGTGTTTTATACTTTTAAAATTTT
Source organism: Alliaria petiolata (assembly GCA_020283515.1). NCBI lineage: Eukaryota > Viridiplantae > Streptophyta > Magnoliopsida > Brassicales > Brassicaceae > Alliaria > Alliaria petiolata. The sequence goes on from JAHZTW010000005.1 coordinate 5,050,722, forward strand.
TTAAAAAATTAGGTGGGGTCAGCTGACCCACTCCTCTCTACCCCTCCTCTGTACATGGCTCCGCCCATGTAACTGTGGTTACCCGTTCGTGTGTAGTGTAGAATAGGTTATATCTATAATTGTTTTGTTGAATGTGATGAAGCGGTAGGATGATGTATGAGATGTTTGGTACTTGCTGTGGAAATATTAGTATGATAACATGAGTCATGACACTAAGATGAGATGACGAATAAGATTACAAAATGATGCATGATATGATGTTTTGGATGATGTTAGGCTGCATATGTTGTTAGTAGTTTTTTGTTGATGTTATGGTATAATTTTTTTTTTGTGCGTTATGATCAGTCATCTGCGTATTGAAACGGTAAAGTGAAGTTGTAGTTCAAAAAGGAATTGACAAGCTCGTAGGATGGTCGTGAGGCAGTGGGACTCATGCTTAACTCTAAAGGGTGGCCCTCTCATGCCACCCTTGAGAATATAGAGGCGACAAACTAAATAAATTCTAAAGGCCCATTAACTATACTGAATTAAAAGATTTTTTTTTACTTTTTTAACAATTATTAGGTCGAATCTGGCTGTTCAATCTGGATATCGGTTCAGTTTCGTTTCGATTTTTTTGATTTTTCGATTAGTAAAAAATAACTAACATTCTAAAACCATACCTATTATGGTTTGTTTCGGTTTGGAAACATTCAGTTTTCGGTTTATTCAGTTTTTAAAGAAACCCAAAAACTTTGTATGATAAAATGTGGATTTTGATTTTTGATAGAAAATTAGAATTGGTAATCAATAAAAAAGTAAAAAAAAAAAATCTTTTAATTCAGTATAGTTAATGGGCCTTTAGAATTTATTTAGCTTGTCGCCTCTATATTCTCAAGGGTGGCATGAGATTCAAAAGTGACCCTCTCATGCCACCCTTTAGAGTTAGGCACGGGTCTCACTGCCTCACGTCCATCCTACGAGCTTCTCAATTTCTTTTTGAACTACAACTTCACTTTACTGTTTCAATACGCAGATGACTGATCATAACGCACATAAAAACAAATTATACCATAACATCAACAAAAAACTACTAACAACATATGCAGCCTAACATCGTCCAAAACATCATATCATGCATCATCTTGTAATCTTATTTGTCATCTCATCTTAGTGTCATGACTCATGTTATCATACTAATATTTCCACAGCAAGTACCAAACATCTCATACATCATCCTACCGCTTCATCACATTCAACAAAACAATTATAGATCGAACCAATTCTACACTACACACGAACGAGTAACCACAGTTACATGGTCGGAGCCAGGTACAGAGGAGGGGTAGAGAGGAGTGGGTCAGCTGACCCCACCTAATTTAAAAAAAAATTAACGTTTTTGATTAATTAAAAATGTTATGACCCTACCAATTTTTATTATTTAATCCCATATAAAAGACTAAAAACATTAGAAACAAAAAAATTATTTGGGCTTATAGTTTTATTTTGAATTTACGCTCAGTTTTATTTTAAACCGCTTTATATGAATAATTATGGATCTCAATTAATTGTTAGCTATATATATTTAAAAAACCAAAAAAAAAAATTTTAAAAAACTTGTTCTTTTTCGTTAGCTTTCGTACATTTTTGTCTTATTATCAACTTTATGTTTTCTCCAAATGTTTTTTTTTTACCTTTCATCTTTTTTTGTTGATCAGAAGAAAAAAATGATATTTTATGGCAATTTATAAACTTAGAAATAAAGATCAAGGAAATAGCAAGTTTGAAGATATTTGGAAGAGTTAATGAAATATGGAAGTTTTACTTTGATGAGAATAAATCAAAAAGTAATATTTTCTCTTTGTTTTAAGAAACTTGTTAGGATAACAACTTGAAGAGTTAGTCACAAAATTCTTAAAGTTTAAGGTGTCTAGAGTTGAGAAAAACATCTATTTACACGTGAAATTCAGTGAGCAAAGTGTTGTAGCCGTTTGGCATCTTTGAGAAAAAAGGGTGAGAGTTCATCACAAAGTGAGAGTCCTAGGTGTAAATTAGGGTGGCTAATCTTAATGATCTCATAGTAAGTTAAGAATATATTGGGATTGAATTAAGATATTTTTAGAGTCGTGTAAATCCAAATTGGATACTAATTGTACTTATATTTAAAAAGATTATTAATAAAAATTTAAGGTTGTGACGCGTTGCCAAACCATGGTGTAATTTGTTGTGTCTTGTGAGTTCTCTCTCTCTCCTTTAGTTATGCTCTCTCTCTCTCTCTCTCTCTCTCTCTCTCTCTCTCTCTCTCTCTCTCTCTCTCTCTCTC
>JAHZTW010000005.1:5053143-5108179 GCA_020283515.1 Alliaria petiolata
AGGTTAAGCATGAACGATTTTAATGTAGCGGCAGAAATAGATGACATCAAGACTTATGATATTTTGCCTAGAAAAAGATTTTGGGCTTCTTTTTTCTCATTTTCATTATGTTATAACATTTTTCAATGTAGTGGCAGAAATAGATGACATCAAGACTTATGATATTTTGTCTAGAAAAAGAGTTTGGGCTTCTTTTTCTCATTTCATTACTTTATAACATTTTTGGGTGGTGTGGAGGATGAATAAGGCGGTATGAAAATAAGATGCATGGGGAAAGTAAGGATCTTGGGTGTAGTGATGAACTACAAATTAGGTTGTTGAAGTTTCTCTCCATTTGGGACATCCTTCCCAAGCTGGACCAGAACTATCCACCTTTTACACTGTTATGACAACATAAAAACAAACAAATATTCTCGCACGTTCTGAAATTTCACTCTAGTGGTTCCTTCAAAAAAATTTGTTTGTTGTTGGTTATTGGGTGAGCAATGCTAAAGGTTAAGCATGAACGATTTTAATGTAGCGGCAGAAATAGATGACATCAAAACTTATGATATTTTGCCTAGAAAAAGATTTTGGGCTTCTTTTTTCTCATTTTCATTATGTTATAACATTTTTCAATGTAGTGGCAGAAATAGATGACATCAAGAAATTTCACTCTAGTGGTTCCTTAAAAAAATTTGTTTGTTGTTGGTTATTGGGTGAGCAATGCTAAAGGTTAAGCATGAACGATTTTAATGTAGTGGCAGAAATAGATGACATCAAGACTTATGATATTTTGCCTAGAAAAAGATTTTGGGCTTCTTTTTCTCATTTCATTATTTTATAACCTTTTTCGTTTGATTATATCTAGCTTATGTGATGCATTTTTACTGTGTATGGCCGGTCCATATGTCTTATAAAGAAGCTATGTATTCATCATCATCTTCGAAAGCATGATTTATTCATCAATCAAAAGAAGCTATATATATAATATAATATATAATATGTGTTTCATAAGATATATATAAATAGACAAATGATTTATTCATCAATCAAATGTTGCGAGATGTTTTTGAGATTCATTGATCCATCAAAAGAAGTCACTCTGATTTTATAACTTCGATAATGAACATTATTACGGATAATAGATAAAATTGCTTAAAGATTGTAGAATAAATTGACTGAAATATAAGAAACACAACATCATTATTATTGTCGTTACCTCTTTTTTTTTTTTTTGGAACATTATGGGACAAGTCCTAGTTTTGTTAATAATATAACAAATTTTTTAATTCTACAATGTGACTGGAGAACCAGCCTGTTGGGAGCATTGTTGTTTTACCATAGGAGGAAAATACCAGTTAAATGGAAGATTTGATGTGCAGTTGGCTTCAGCGTTTTGAAAAGCTTTGCAACAAGCAAGACCTATTGTACCAAATTGGCTGGTCATTTCAGATTGTTTGAATTCTGCAATACATGCTGGAATATCCATCGTTATTACCGACCAACATTTGCTCATATCGGGCCATCCTGGCATACCAGGACCTGGTTGAAATTGAATTAGAATCCTTGGCATACCAGGATTTGGTTGGAATGGAAGCGGAAAGGGAAATCGAAATGGTGGAAGCTGTGGTAACTGAGCGTTAATGGAGAATGCGATGCATATAGTCACTAGGAGAAAGTACACTCTTGATCGACATGATGAATGTATTTAGGATTATGCAATAAGCGAAAAAGAATGTATTTGTTTGATGAGATTAAGTAATTGCTCGGGTGGTCTAATTTATAAGAAAAATTGTGTAAGGATATACTATTAGATTCATGAAAGTAAAATGTATTTGAATTAGCTGTCGTTTGCAAAATTGGAATGAAATAAAAACAGCCAAACACATTGAATTTGATGATATCAATGAATTTGACAGCTTTTTATTTGGTCAACAGTATATTTCTAATTGTAATCATTTTGTTTCTACATGAACCTTTATGATCGAAAGAACTAGATGAAAGAAGTAAATTGCAAAACAAATTGAAAATTTAATTTGTTTCATGCCAAAATAGTTATTCTTTTTAATAAAAAATTGGATCAGGATCCGTGCTGGCGTGGGTAATTTTAGTAAACTATTTAGAAATAATGCTAATATTTAAAATTAGGTATTATAAATATAGAATTACTTTTTCAGAAATTTAAATAAATTACATTATTAAAGATACAACTGAACATTTAAATATTAAAAATTTATAGTAGACTGTTTTTAAATAACCATCCAATGTAAATTTTCTAAATTTTATCAAGGGGGGATATTTGTTTATTTCTCCAATATAGTTTAATTTTTTTCTTTATCATCTTATGCCGAAACTTTTTTTTGAATTTTATAAAAATTTGAAATTTTTTTTTGCCATTTAAAATGTCTACTGGTGGCCAAACATATATGTATCCAATAGAATACGAATCCAGAAAGATGTTAGTTTCACAACAAAAGTACAACGAATCAGGCACTATTTTGCCACCAAATTTAATTGGTGCTGATATAACAGCCACCGATAAGTTATCGATTAGCAATTAAAACGACTTTGCCATATTGGTGGCCAATTGCTAAGTAGCGACCAAATTGGCTACCAAAGTTTTCATCGCTAAGAAATTCTAATATTTAAATAATTTAATAGCATAACTACTTTCGACGCAGTGTTTATATTGGTAGCTAATTTTAATTTAAAAAGCGACATAATTTGGTGGCCAATTAGCCAAGATATTCACTTTACAATTAACGAATATATTTATGACCATTATACTTCACTCGAGGTTACACTTTTCACATCTATCGGACATAGTAAATAAACATTGAATTATGGAGTCTGTGTACTTCACCTCTGAATCCGAGTATTTTGGTATTTTGGTTTACCAAAGGAGATATTTATGATCAAGTACTACAATGTAGTCGGCCTTAAAGAAATAAATTTCAAATACGCATAGATCGACCAAACACCTCGTCAGGGAGTTCATCGAAATGCTTATGGCATTGTTGATATATGCCATAGGAGGATGTATGAGAAGTATGATCCTATCATTGTTCCCAAATATGTTGACCAAGTGTATTATTTTCTTTATCCAAGACTAGTCCTGGACATTTAGGTATTCGGATCAGGTCGGATCGGGTCTTTCGAGTTTCAGGTAGTTGGAGTAGAGGTGTTTAGGATCCATATAGGATCCGATTGAAAATCGGGTCAATTCGGTTCGGGTCTGCGTTGAGTNTCATCGCCAAGAAATTCTAATATTTAAATAATTTAATAGCATAACTACTTTCGACGCAGTGTTTATATTGGTAGCTAATTTAAATTTAAAAAGCGACATAATTTGGTGGCCAATTAGCCAAGATATTCACTTTACAATTAACGAATATATTTATGACCATTATACTTCACTCGAGGTTACACTTTTCACATCTATCGGACATAGTAAATAAACATTGAATTATGGAGTCTGTGTACTTCACCTCTGAATCCGAGTATTTTGGTATTTTGGTTTACCAAAGGAGATATTTATGATCAAGTACTACAATGTAGTCGGCCTTAAAGAAATAAATTTCAAATACGCATAGATCGACCAAACACCTCGTCAGGGAGTTCATCGAAATGCTTATGGCATTGTTGATATATGCCATAGGAGGATGTATGAGAAGTATGATCCTATCATTGTTCCCAAATATGTTGACCAAGTGTATTATTTTCTTTATCCAAGACTAGTCCTGGACATTTAGGTATTCGGATCAGGTCGGATCGGGTCTTTCGAGTTTCAGGTAGTTGGAGTAGAGGTGTTTAGGATCCATATAGGATCCGATTGAAAATCGGGTCAATTCGGTTCGGGTCTGCGTTGAGTTGGGCCTTGGAAATTGAGAGAAACTCAAAACAGAACAAAACTCGATCGTGTTTCACCTGTTTGGAACCGAAAATATGCATAACTACCCGACTGGATGAAAATTGAAGATTAGACGCGATTGAACCTGATTGGAACCGAAAATCATCAATATCCAAATCGAAATTGTGCAATTTTACAAACAGAAGTACATAAATTAAATTCTTAAAACATAACATAACAAAAGGTCAACTTCAACCAATACATTATCAAGTCATCATCGATTCTAGTCCTAGACAAATCAACAAGTGATCAAATTTACAATATAAATTTCACATTTCAGAATCCAAAAATTATATAAGCAAGAGTGCAAGACAGCAGCAAGCCAGCAACATATGAAGGATCTCATAGAGAAAATAGTACGAGCTTGATATCTCTGTAGATTGCATGTTTTTAGCGTATATTTCATGCTAGTTAGGACCCCATTCATGCACTTTCATCTTAGTTTTCATCGCATATTCACTAATGTTAGGTCTAGATGCATTAGGATAGATCTTTGCATATTATTGCATGTTTTGGAGTGTTTTCTCAGGTGTTTTGAGAATGAGGATGGTCCGAAGAGGAAATCAAGAAGGGAGATCTCAAAAGGAGGACGAACAGATTATATCGAGCATGAATCACGACCCTTTGGCCGATATGGACAAGCGCATGAAGAACCTCAACAAGTAGCAGCGACTTGATCCCGAAAGAAGCACCCCGGAGCAAAGATCCAGCAAAAGAATTCAATGAAGATGGATATCGGAGCAAGCAACGAGAAGTCCCCGATCCAAGTAAAGAGGAGGACGAGCCATCACGACATGATCCCGAAGCACTTGCCCGAAATGAAGACTGCTCGAAGAATCATGAGGAAATTGCATATCGGCTGGCTCACCACGACTTGAGCCCGAAACGCTACAGTCCAAAAAAGTACCATTTCGGGAAAGTGGTCCCAACGTTTTAGGTTTTTCCTCTTTCATGTATAAATACTTTGTCCCCCACGCTTATCTTTCTATCAAATTTTTCCAGTTTTAGTTTTCTGTCTTCTTTGCAAACCGAGAACTTGTAGTATTTTCCACCATTGAAACTTGTTTCAAAGCTTTAATCTTTTATAATATTTTGAAGTTTACAAGTATTGTTTCATAGCATTTTCTTGTTAAGCTTCTTTCTTTTCTTGTTTTCGACTATCTTACAGCCTATGAGTTACCCTCTCATCCTCATGGATCTTGAGGTTTCTCAAATGGTGCGTGAGTAGTCCGTTTGAGGATTTTGATGGGTTAAAAGAACTAAGGGATTCTCGGATTTAGATTTCTTGCTTAGCTAAAACATAAAGTTAGATTCTTTCTTGTTCATTATTCCCAAAGCCTAGTCCAGCTTGATCATATAGGCTAAAGATCACAGGCGGCTTGACACGAAAAACCACGTGCTTGCTTAGCCGGATCTATGAACAAGAGTTTGATTCCTTAGGCTCAGACGAACCATCTGTCTAAGGGTCTTACGGTTCAATAGGGACGATGCTAGATGCTTGTTTCTTCTATTGTACCGCTATGCGAGAGCTAGTCTATGGTGATAGAGATTCAAAGAGTTTAGACCCAAAAACCATGGGCTAAACGATTTGAGGATCCCTTTACCTAAGAATCTCCATCTAAGATCAAGTCTTGATGTGATCCAAAAGCTTTAGCTTGACAAATGACCCGAGAGTTACCTACTTCGTAATACTCATCAAGATCCTTCTTTTACTTAGAAAACTTATCCTTTTATCGTTGAAATATTTACTTCTTGCTCAGATAGTTTAAGGTTCATCTATTTGTGATCTTGAGTGACACAAGATCCAACCTTTAGTTTCTTTTAGAAGTAAAATCTCTATCTTTCACCATATCGACTTGACTTATAACGACCAACATAACCGATATGTTACTAACATCCCAAATGGATTGATACCTATACACTATACTACATACGGTTGACAGTGTTGGGTCATTGACCTAACATGCCTAAAAAACCTTGTTATCAGTTGGCGTCGTTGCCGTTTGGGATCAGTTTAGTCATTTCGGTTCTTGGTAGTTACAAGGACAAGTTTTTATTTTACAAGTTATTTAACACTTTTACTCTGGTTTCTGTGTTGAAACAGGTACATGAACCTACGTTCACACGGTACAACAAACCTTGTTCCCCCCAATAGACGATATTCACCTGCTCGAAAAATCAGCCAGACGAAATCGGGAACAAGCCGATATTGCAAACCGTGTGACGATGGAAAACCAACAAGGTGCTCAAGGAGCTGCTGGCGCAGCTGGTGCACAAGGCCAACAAGGCCACCAAGGACCTCAGGGTCCACAAGGCGCACAAGGTGTACATTGCGTTCAAGGACATCCTGGTGTTGCAGCTGGTCCAAGAGTTGTGAGACAAATCGGTGCAGGAGACGCACCGATTTCGACTGCAAGCCGACACGGTATCCAGCCACCACCAGTGCAGAACAACAACTTCGAGATAAAAAGTGGTCTCATCTCCATGGTGCAGAATAACCGATTCTTCGGTCTGCCCTTGGAAGACCCACTTGACCATCTCGACCAGTTCGATCGTGTCTGCGCCATGACAAAGATCAACGGAGTAAGCGAAGATGGTTTCAAGCTGTGTTTGTTTCCCTTCTCACTGGGGGACAAAGCACTGGCATGGGAGAAGACACTGCCCGACGGATCCATTACCTCGTGAGCAGATTGCAAGAAGGCTTTCTTGACCAAGTTCTTCTCCACATCGAGGACAGCCCGATTGAGAAACGAAATCAGTGGTTTCACTCAGAAATCCAATGAGACCTTCGGTGAAGCCTGGGAACGATTCAAGGGTTACACTACTCAGTGCCCTCACCATGGATTCAGCCAAGAATAACTCCTAAGTACACTATACCGAGGTGTCATTCCCAAGATTCGGATGCTGGTCGATACGGCGAGTAATGGAAACTTCCTAGCAAAAGACGTTGAAGACGGTCTCGAGTTGGTTGAAAACTTAGCTCAGAGTGACTCCTCTTACCACGAAGATTATGACAGATCCAACCGTGGTTCCAAAGAAGAAGTGGATGTGAGCCGGAAGATGATCAAAGAGCTCAATGAGAAGCTTGACAAGTTACTACTTGTCCAAACACAAAAGAGGTCCATTTCGTGGAAGAACTCACTCAAGTCCAAGAAGGGGAGGACGTTCAATATGAAGATGTTAACTACATCAACGCTCAAGGAGGGTATAACACTTGGAGACCTAACAACAACCTTTCTTACCGAAGCACGAACGTCGCAAACCCACAGGACCAAACCTACCCTCAACAACAAGGAGGAGGAGCAAAACAATTCGTGACTTACACGAATCAAACAAGGCTTTGTACCACGATTCCCATTTCAAGGCGGCTACCCGCCACGACAACAAGCCGGTGCACCTCCTGGTTTTCCAACAACAACAAGTAAACCCACCTGCTCAAGCTGGTTTCGACTTGGAAGGCACTGTAAAGCAACTCCTCCAAGGTCAAACACATATCCAGGCGGATATACACAAACATTTTGATGAAGTGCATAACAAGATTGATGGTGTCAACACGGAACTATCCGGGAAGATTGAAGCCTTGGCCGCTCGTGTCAAGACACTTGAAAACAACAAAGGCATTGCATCTACAAGCCAAACAAGCAACCTTCCTGGAAAATCCGTCATGAATCCAAAGGAATATTGCCAAATGATCACCACTTTTGACGCGGAAAACCGGGATCTACCCGAAATCACTTCTCCAAAACGGGCTCAAGTCGATGAGAACATTGACATCCTAGGAAGGGGAGGGAATTCTAAAAATTTGGAAGTCCCTGAAGAGAAAGCAGCAGCTGATCCACCAAAAGCACCATTCCTGCGAGTCGACAAACCGCCAATGCCATACCCCCAGAAGCATAAGAAGCGTCTCATAGAGGAACAAGAGGCCGAATTGATCGAAACATTGAAGAAAGTTGAAGATTTATTCAACAATGCCGACGAGACCAAGCCTATTCCAGATTTCCTAGTAGGTTTGAAGCACAATGAGAAGGAACACGCATACTCCCTTGTGCTCAAGAAGATGATTGAGAAGACGAAATATCCATACTTGGAAATATGCTATGATGGAGCTAGCTTTGATGGAGTCTATCTCAATGCAATATTCGAAGGACAACCAGAAGAAGTCCAAGAAGAACCAAAAGAGGTGATAACTTGCAAGAAATCCTATGAGAAAGGACCAACCCTCGGTGATCTTCTGGAAGGTATGACTCTCAAACCTGTTCTCTACGCTGATGGTGAGGTGAGATACAAGCTGAAATGCAAGGGAAAGGTTAGACCCTTTGCTTACTTAAGGTGATAAAAGACACCGATTTGACCAATCAAAAGGGTTCTAAGGCAAGCAAAGAGAGAACCTCCAATGTATCTCTGGCTGATTTCATCTCTATGATCAAGGAAAGTAAGGATCCTCCCACAGGATCGAGGGGTGCTCATTTCCCCCTTTCACACTGAAAAAAAATCAAGAAAAGTCAAGCTAAGTGACTCAAAACAAAGCGCTCTTGGGAGGCACCCCAAGCTTATCCATGTACATATTAATGCTTTTTCTAGTCTAGTTTAATGTTTTCAGGATCCCATGAGAGATAAGGAGGGGTCGCTTGTACACAAAGAGGAACAAAAACCAATGTGAAGATTGTTTAGCACAACAACGGGATGCAATATCGGGTTTAACTCCGTGATATTATCCCTGGGCATTCAATGTCGAGCAGGCACAACGGTGTGTAGCCGATATAAAATGAAACCCAAGCCAGACAATCTTTACCAGGGTTGAATATCGGGAACAAGCCGATATCCAGATTGACATTCCTACCATATCGGACTCAACCCGATATGGCCGTCCAGGTAATAAGGCTTTTCGACTTGGGCAATCCGTGAAAAGCGCTCAAATTCATGGCCCACTTTTTCGGATAAGGCAAGAATACTTGATTGGGGTTAGCCGACAGCTATTCCCCAAACCGAGAAACCCTAGTCAAACCCCTTTCTCTCCTTGTCTCCTCTTTATAAGAGCTATCACTATCGCCTCTCTCGTTTTCTTTCCCCATCACTTTCAAATCCATAAAATTGTTTCTAGCTTTTAAATTCGCAACTCAGTCCTCTGCAATTTCTTTCTCTTGCAAGGAAAATCTGCAAAAATCGTTCTAGGTAATTATTTACTCGTGCACGATATGATTTAGGATTGTTAAGATTTGTTGCATTTTGGATTTGAGAATTGATGGAGGAAAATTTGGTAGACTGTTTGCATAATCACTTAGGGTTTTTTGTAGGATTTTCTAAATCTTTAGCATTTCTATTTGTGAGCATAGCTTCACGGCTAAACTCCTTTGAAGTGTCGGATTTTTAGAAATCTCCTTTCTCACCTTAGATAGATGCATGGTTGTCTAGGAACCTGAATCCGCGAAAAAACAGCTTATAAAATTTTCTTTGCCTTTCACGATTTAGGATTTATCCCGATTTAGTATATAAATTGAACATGTTGCTTAAGTCTCTCTAGTCATGAATAGAGTAGCCTAAAAGTTTAACCATGCATGCAAGATAACTTTTGCTCTTGATGTCTTCCTTGTACTAACACAATTGCGAGTGTTTTTGTTTGATAGGTACAATGGTAGGAGCAACAAGAAACGGAGCTGTTCTTGGGAGGTCAAGGGATTACCAAACGGAGAAGAGAGATGGAAAGAGACCAGTGGGAAGTTTCAGCCGAGCTGTTACAGTTCGCTCACCCACACGTGCATCGGGAAGAAGAAGTACAAATTCCCGACCCACACTGGCCGATATGCGTGCAGCATTCAGGCGAATGGAGTTCAAGGCCACACGCTACCCCCATGAGGAAACAATGGTCGAGCTGGACATCTACGAAGACTGCCAGATCCTCTTCAACGCGATGGGTCTAAGGCGTTTCATGGAGAACGCCTATGCGTCTCACGACGAGGCAACCTTCCAGTTCCTGGCAACACTGGAAGTGACCTTCTATGCCTTTGGAGAGGAGACTCCAGAGGAAGATGGAGACGGCTACATCCGCTTCAAGTATAGAAGCGAGACTCACCGAATGTCATTTCGGGATCTCGAGTAGATATTCGGATTCAGCCAAGGCGATATGTGCGAAATGACCCTCAACATCGAAAGGGAGGAGCTGGAGGCACTGGAGGCACTGTGGGGGCACATTGGAGTGGGCACTTACAAGCCCGAAGTGAACAAGAGCACCAGGATAAGGCACCCAGCCTTGAGGTATGTGCAAAGAGCTATTGCTCATACCTTCTTTGCAAGGAAGGAGTGTGGAGCCGTCCTGACCAAGGAGCTGGAGATAATGGATGACGGTCTGGTAGAGATCATCCAAGAGACCTGAAATGGGACTGAGTTGAAGGGAAGCAGACTGAGCACCGGGCTAATCACGATTCTGCTCTAGGAGCTCCTCCACTACAAGTCGTGGATGATCTCCACACCAAGCGAAAGGCCTCAAGTAGGTTGTGGAGGAGTCGTGTCTGCCATCCTTAGGGGAGCTGGTGTTGACCTCGAGGAGCCAACACACGGGATTCGCTGGATAGACATCGGGCACTTGAAGAAGTGCCAGTTTCTCGGGAAGCCATATCGGCATGGACACCGATATCAGTTCACGCTTCCATCCGAGAGAGCAGCCGTGATGTTCCTTCCAAACTCGTACCTGGCCACGATAAGGGAACCCCTGCATCTGGATTTTGAGCTACAGGACGTGCATCTTTTCCCCTATGGAGGTGACTTCTATGGGGATTACGAGGAAGAATATCGGGAGGAAGCCAATATAGTCGCTGAAGAGGAAGGAGAGAATGAAGACGACTATGAGGACCCTACGGACGAGTATGGTTTCCCCCTCTATGGAGCTGATCGTTACCATTTCGACCCGATAACAAGTGCGACGCATCGAACCCTCAAGACGGTTCACGATCGGATCAACGTACTCCAGCGGTACTGAAAATGGCAGGATCGCTCAATTAAGAAGCTAGTCTCCACGGTGAAGGGGATTAAAGGACACGTGAAGGGTCTGAAAGGCCAAATCAAGTCGCTCACTTCGAAGCTGAAGGGGTCGACGCCATCACCGCGGCTTGAAGCCGATATTTCATCCGGGGAACCAGGAGGAGAAGGAGAAGAGGAGTCTGACGAAGCAGACAGCCAGATGCTTCAAGAGAGGCATTCCTTCTCGTTCTTGCCAAGGGAGCACGAGCTAAGTGATCCAGGAAGGTATTCTTGCCAAGAAGGGAGCATATCGAGGAAGAGGCGTGCAAGCCAGTCCCCGATACCGGAATCGGACAACCCTTCCTTCTCGACCAGTGAGGACACCACGTCCTAACATCACACCGAGCAATGAGGTAACACTCCAGAACCATTGTACATAAGCATTTTCTTTTTCTTTTTTCTTTTGCTTGAATTTTTGCATTCTCCTAGGACCGTATTCTTCCTCTCTTCTATCACACAGGGACTGTGTGATTTAAGTTTGGGGAAGTACGTAGTACATGCATTCACATAATTTAGACAACATGCATTCATCATATCTGCATAGAAAAACACAAAAAATTGAAATTTTTTGAAAATTTATCCCACAAAAAGACTCATGTAGTTGCATTTTCATACTAGGATTGAGTCTAGATGCATTCATTTAGGATTCATAAGCATTCGCATAAGGTGTTAAGTATGATGAATCCTTGTAAATAGCCATTTTTAAGTCATGAATTCAATGCCTTAGTTCTTTTTTGTTTGATGCATTTTGAATTGAACTGAGCTTAAGGCAGCACCACATTTGGAATTCGTCTTGTGAATTTCGGTCTTAGCTTGATGCATTTTGATTTGAACCGATTCCCTAGTAAACTTGAACCGTTAAAATGAAAATTTAATTATCTTGTTCTTGTTTGTCGATTAACTCATAGATTTCACTTGGACTCTCTTTCCCTTTGTACCACTCTTCTGCTAGTCCAAGTACCAGACTACTCCCAAAGCCTAAACCTTCGTTTTAAACCATAAACACTTTCGTGAGAGCATGTGAGGCCTTTGCACCATTTTCGAATCTTCTTAGGCAAAAAGTGTTGGGTTTAGGCCAACAAGGTTAGATTTCCATGTAGACGTTGACTCACAACTCGAGTCAACATTAGGTTAGGTGGTGTAGATACTGAAATGGCTTGATACCGATATTGGGAGCCGATATTACTGGTTAGACTAGGAAAAGGGGTTGGGTTCCGATTGCTGATGTATTGACAGAAAAAGGGAAAAGAAGGAAACCACTGAGTCAGACGGGGACACGTATAAAGGAGATGGCGGCAACAAATGAGGCTCGAAACCAAAAGAAAAAGAAAGGCGATTCCAAAAAGAAGCAAAAGAAGGCCAAACAACAAAGTTCAAATCCGGCCAACAACACCAAAGGTGAATCACGAGGAACGCATACAAGGAGCCAGAAAGCCGAAACCGATCTCCAACAAGGAAGAAATCCCCCGAAATGACCAGGAAAGGTAATATCGAGGAGTAATAACGGGTATAAGGCGAAATGCCAAAACAAAGGGTAGCTTAGGAAGGGAGGAATTAGACTAAGGTAGAAAACAAAATAGGTGTTCGGGTAGATGTAAGTCTATCCTTGTATGCATCCATTGGTTTTTACCCTTAGCATTTTGCATTAAGAAGGTTCCTTTCATGAGTGATCCCACTTAAACACTTAACCCGTTCACACCACAAGTTCATATTTAGCTCGTGACCTTACCCTGAACCAAGTGAGTTGATTGATAGGTATGAATGAGACCCACGCTTTGAAATTTTCTTAATGAATGTGAAAGGGAATTGGGAATTTGAATGTGCATCTAAGTTGAGATTGATTTTGCTTGATGTTGTGATTAATGTGGCTAAGGCTTTTTGGATAGGTAGAATTCAACCTGCATCCTAGAAACCTGAACTTAGACATTGAGTTGATTTCCTTTAAATGGCGTTTTGGATTCAAACTTACATCTTTTCTTTTAAAACCTCACCCCTCTGGTTGGCTTTTGCTTGAGGACAAGTAAAAAAGCAAGTTTGGGGGTGTTGATATCTCTGTAGATTGCATGTTTTTAGCGTACATTTCATGCTAGTTAGGACCACATTCATGCACTTTCATCTTAGTTTTCATCGCATATTCACTCATGTTAGGTCTAGAAGCATTATGATAGATCTTTGCATATTCTTGCATGTTTTAGAGTGTTTTCTCAGGTGTTTTGAGAATGAGGATGGTCCGAAGAAGAAATCAAGAAGGGAGATCTCAAAAGGAGGACGAACAGATTATATCGAGCATGGATCACGACCCTTTGGCCGATATGGACAAGCGCATGACGAACCTCAACAAGTAGCAGCGACTTGATCACGAAAGAATCACCCCGGAGCGAAGATCCAGCAAAAGGATTCAATGAAGATGGATATCGGAGCAAGGCAACGAGAAGTCCCCGATCCAAGTAAAGAGGAGGATGAGCCATCACGACATGATCCCGAAGCACTTGCCCGAAAAGAAGACTGCTCGAAGAATCATGAGGAAATTGCATATCGGCTGGCTCACCACGACTTGAGCCCGAAACGCTACAGTCCAAAAAAGTACCATTTCGGGAAAGTGGTCCCAACGTTTTAGGTTTTTCCTCTTTCATGTATAAATACTTTGTCCCCCACGCTTATCTTTCTATCAAATTTTTCCAGTTTTAGTTTTCTGTCTTCTTTGCAAACCGAGAACTTGTAGTATTTTCCACCATTGAAACTTGTTTCAAAGCTTTAATCTTTTATAATATTTTGAAGTTTACAAGTATTGTTTCATAGCATTTTCTTGTTAAGCTTCTTTCTTTTCTTGTTTTCGACTATCTTACAGCCTATGAGTTACCCTCTCATCCTCATGGATCTTGAGGTTTCTCAAATGGNGTAAACTATTTAGAAATAATGCTAATATTTAAAATTAGGTATTATAAATATAGAATCACTTTTTCAGAAATTTAAATAAATTACATTATTAAAGATACAACTGAACATTTAAATATTAAAAAATTATAGTAGACTGTTTTTAAATAACCATCCAATGTAAATTTTCTAAATTTTATCAAGGGGGGATATTTGTTTATTTCTCCAATATAGTTTAATTTTTTTCTTTATCATCTTATGCCGAAACTTATTTTTGAACTTTATAAAAATTTGAAATTTTTTTTTGCCATTTAAAATGTCTACTGGTGGCCAAACATATATGTATCCAATAGAATACGAATCCAGAAAGATGTTAGTTTCACTACAAAAATACAGCGAATTGGTGCTGATATAACAGCCACCGATAAGTTATCGATTAGCAATCGAAACGACTTTGCCATATTGGTGGCCAATTGCTAAGTAGCGACCAAATTGGCTACCAAAGTTTTCATCGCCAAGAAATTCTAATATTTAAATAATTTAATAGCATAACTACTTTCGACGCAGTGTTTATATTGGTAGCTAATTTAAATTTAAAAAGCGACATAATTTGGTGGCCAATTAGCCAAGATATTCACTTTACAATTAACGAATATATTTATGACCATTATACTTCACTCGAGGTTACACTTTTCACAACTATCGGACATAGTAAATAAACATTGAATTATTTAAAACTTTAACAATCAACAAGTGATCAAATTTACAATATAAATTTCACATTTCAGAATCCAAAAATCATATAAGCAAGAGTGCAAGACAGCAGCAAGCCAGCAACATATGAAGGATCTCATAGAGAAAATAGTACGAGCTTACCTCTTTCTTTGGCAGAAACAATAGGAAATTTGTCAGGACTAGCTTGAGGAAGCTGCATGATCCTGTTTCCGGTACTGAGATCTCATAGCTCTACCTTTACAGGATAGACCAAATCAGAAGAATGACA
The DNA here is from genome assembly GCA_020283515.1 of Alliaria petiolata. Classification (NCBI taxonomy): domain Eukaryota; kingdom Viridiplantae; phylum Streptophyta; class Magnoliopsida; order Brassicales; family Brassicaceae; genus Alliaria; species Alliaria petiolata. The sequence continues at coordinate 5,067,927 of JAHZTW010000005.1, forward strand.
ACAGAAAACTGAAAACCCAATAAAGCGAAAAGAAACAATTTAATGGCTTTTTGTTTCTAAGCACCTCAGTAGGTCGCTCCCCGGCTACTGCTACATAAGTGGAACCTTCGGAATGATCTCCATCTTTTATTGTCAAATTCTTAGTAAATATTAGGTATGAGTCAACAAGAAGATAACACATTGTTCTTAGCTATATCAATCAATTTAGAGAAGAAAAAAAAAGGAACTTTCTTCAACATTATGGAGAACAAGAAGTAAAACATACCTTGAAGCAAACCGCATGGAATCAGCTCATACTGTTTTCTCTATGAGATCCTTCATATGAACACTTTCTCTTGAGATCCTTCATATGCACACCTTCCTCTGCCAAATCATTTGATATGCTCAAATTTACCTAGAGCTAACTCTCAAATTAAGAGATCAGTCGAAGTACTTAGGGATCGAATCCACATGGAATTAGATAGTGACACAGCAGATTTCTAAATTCGAATTAAGCTAAGTGAGAATGTAAAACTAGAAGACAGCAGACAATTAAAGATTTAGTAAATTCAGGAGACAAAACGCTAGGTTCACGAAAATTCTCAGGTGAATCCTAATTGCAGATCTAGACATAATGTTAGGATAATATTAAGCACTGTTCTTGAACTCGAAACACAATTATAAAATCAATCAACTCTCGCTGCGAAAACTTTCTATGTCTAAACCCTAGAATCTCAAATCTCTTTGCAAATTCTATCAATTTAGACAAGCATTAATAACATGTTTGATTGTTCACAAAATTCCTAAACCAAATATCTTTTCGAATAGGTATTTTCTCATCTAAGATTAGTTCAGACAATCAATAATACTCTCGCATCTATTAATTAACCTAAGATCATATATATTCTAGGTCGCGAAGATAGAATAAGCATTAATCACAAGTCCAGATGAAGAACTCCAATGATTTTATCCTAACAATTCAATTCAACCTAACAATTAATCAATCACCTTTGAAAAACCCCAAACCTAACAAGCAAACTACTCAGACATGATCAATGAAACAGAAATCATTATTTTAATAGAAAGCATAAAAGAAATCAATAGAAGAAATAAGGGAGTTCGAAATCTGCTCTAAAGGAGTTTGATTTTTATCTCCAAAAACCTAAACTTCTAAGATTCTTAAAATATGAGATAATGCCTAAACAACGGCTTTGAAAACTATATATAAGGGTTAAAACACGAATGGGGCTCTTTTGCAAATAAGGAAAACTTCTGGGCAATTTCCTTTTCTTCAAAATCTTCTAGAGTCGCGATTCCGTCTTGGCACGATTGGTGTTGATCGACACCCATGAACAGTGTCGATCGACACTGTTCATTCTACTTGACTCCGACTTCATGTTTTCAGCAGCTTGTTCCACAATGCTCCAAAATGCCTCAAAATTTCCAATTGTGCTCCAAACGCACTTTAAGCTGTAAAGACTCTAATAGGACTCTAAAAAGACGAAAAAGATTCTATAAATAAAAATTTATGTCATGGTTAAAAACCATAAAAACCATGATATATCAACTCCCCCAGACATAATTTTTGCTTGCCCTCAAGCAAAACAGAAACTTAGAATGGAGTCGAGGTTTGAAAACAAAAACAACCAGTAAGTCTTAGGAACGCCACATTGAACCAACACTCTTGAATCCACATACTATAGAGCCAACCTTAGATAGTATTTCAGTATACTTACCACAAGCTTAGCATTCTCCCAAGTCAAGTCCAAACCCCTTAGAGAAATCCAGATTCTCCACTGTTAACCCCTTCATTTAATTAGGTGAGGTCTCATCGAGGGAGTATCAATCAAAGAACTTATAGATTCTTTCCCTTCCAAGCTCCTGAACACACATACAAACTTTGCACAATCTCTCTTATTTTTCTTTCCTTAGTCGATTTCTCCCTACTTTTCTAGGGTATTATTTTATTTTATTTTATCGACTTTCTTTTCTTTTCATAGCACAAAAACGGTGCTACTCACTAATTGTGTTCCTTGTAAGGAGACAGGTTCATGAGTATAAGCTCCCATCATAGTCTTTATCAGGGACTCAGGTTTCCGTTCTTAGACTTATACTCTTTCTTTTTTCTTTTTTTTTCTAGGGAACATCAAAGAGAGAACATGACAAACTTATCTTAAAAATGTTGGAAGAGGAATCAAATTCAACGCATACCAAGCCCCAAGATGAAAATTTCAAGTACATTAGGGCGGAGTTAACAGCAAAGTTTATAATCTCTCCAGGAATTTGAACTCTCCTTGTTAGACTGATCCACTTGCAGCTTTCTACCTAGTAAAACCTGCAATTAACTACTGTAGCAATGGTTCTTCAAGTGTCAATGTGTTGTGGTTTAGTTCCAAAAAAAAAACTGAAAATTTCAACTGGTTTTGACTCAATAAAAACACTTTGGACTGACAGAACTGACTCAAAACAAAAGACAAAGCAAAATACGTTAGTATTTTCCTCCCCCAGACTTAACCAACACTGTTCCAGTGTGATTAAATCTTAAGGTCCAAAAAAGCCAAATAGAAAATATAATGGATAGGATGGATAGAGGACGAAAATCTACACAACTTAGGCTTTTATATCACTCAAATCCGTTAAGAATTGAGAGAGATATGAAGAAAACAAGTTGAGTAGACTTACCTTCTAGGGGGTGTCGATCGACACTGTTCATGGGTGTCGATCGACACTGTTTATGTCGGTCTCCAGTGACATCCGTGGTTGACACCCGTCCGTCCGGCAATTAGTTTTTTTTTTTTAATAAAACCTGAAACACTTAAAACCAAAACCAAAAGTTAGAAACCAAAAACAAAATAAAAACTTAGGCAAAGCTCTAATACTAAAAATTTGTAGGCAACTAATCAATTCCCCGGCAACGGCGCCAAAATTTGATATGTTCAAATTTACCCTAGAGCTACTCTCTCAAATTAAGAGATTAGTCGCAGTACTTAGGGATCGAATCCACGGGGAATTAGATAATGACACATCCGATTTTTTAATTTCAAATTAAGATAAGTGAGAATGTAAAACTAGAAGACAGCAGGCAATTAAAGATTCAGTAAATTCAGGAGACAAAACGCTAGGTTCAGAGAAATTCTCAGGTGAATCCTAATTGCAGATCTAGACAGAATGTTAGGATATTATTAAGCATTATTCTTGAACTCGAAACTCAATTATAAAATCAACCAACTCTCGCTGCGAAAATTTTCTATGTCTAAACCATAGAATCCCAAATCTCTTTGCAAATTATATCAATTTAGACAAGCATTAATAACATGTTCGATTGTTCACAAAATCCTTAAACCAAATATCTTTGCGAATAGGTATTTTTCTCATCTAAGATTAGTTTATCCAATCAATAATACTCTCGCATCTATTATTCAACCTAAGATCATATTCTAGGTCGCGAAGATAGAATAAGCATTAATCACAAATACAGATGAAGAACTCTAATTATTTTATCCTAACAATTCAATTCAACCTAACAATTCATCAATCACCTTTGAAAAACCCTAAATCTAACAAGCAAACTACTCAGACATGATCAATAAAACAGAAATCATTATTTGAATAGAAAGCATAAAAGAAATCAATAGGAGAAATAAGGGAGTTCCAAATCTGCTCTAAAGGAGTTTGATTTTTCTTCCAAAAACCTAAACTTCTAATATTCTTAAAATATTAGATTATGCCTAAATAATGTTTTTGAAAACTATATATAAGGGTTAAAACACGAATGGGGCTCTTTTGCAAATAAGGAAAACTTCTGGGCAATTTTCTTTTTTTCAAAATCTTCTAGAAGTCGCGATTCCGTCTTGGCACGATTGGTGTCGACACCTATGAACAGTGTCGATCGACACTGTTCATTCTACTTGACTCCGACTTCATGTTTTCAGCAACTTGTTCCACAATGCTCCAAAATGCCTCAAAATCTCCAATTATGCTTCAAACGCACTTTAACCTTTAAAAACTCTAATAGGACTCTAAAAAGACCAAAAAGACTATAAATAAGATTTATATCATGGTTAAAAACCATAAAAACCATGATATATCATCATTCTTATCCGGAGATGCTGATGAATCCATCTGCAATTCACATCAGAAAATACATGAACAATTCACAAATCAAATAGGTCTTTGAGATTTCGATACTAACATGTGCCAATACTGGTGTAGAGTTTTATATATCAATAAAGAAGAAAAATTGACTTTCTTTCGTTTTGGTTCGACTTGTAGGACTACAAGTTCCGACATTATCTTAATCATCCTTTGACAAATCATCCCTATCAGTTTGTGGACATGGTGAAGAATCCATGTGTTACAAATGCTGAAACCCGAAATATTAAACATAACCCAATTAAGTGAACAAAAATCGAAATCAATCTCACATAATCGAAACTCTAAAGACTAATAAAGCAATTCCATGTTCACAAATTAAAACTAGAAATATGCAATTCCACGTTCTTAGAAGAAGGAGAACGAGGAGAAAAAGCAGGAGAAGGAAAAGAAGGAGTTCATACCCACAATTGATTTCTTGACAACGATGAAGGAGGAGATGGGTCGACTTCGTTTAATGATTCCAGGGAGAATCGGAGGAGGGGAAGAGAATCAGAGAAAGAGAAGAACTGAGAGAAGCAGGAAAAGGAGGAGAAGGAGAATCGCAGAAGGAGGAGAAGGAGTTGATACTTGGAATTGATTTTGTCAACTACGATAAAGGAGGAGATGAGTCGACTGGTTTAGGAATTTTCAAAATCCTAATATACCTTCTTTTTTCTTGGTCAATATTTGATTTTTATTAGACTTAAATGGAACCTTCCAAACGGTTTAGGCAATACATAGTAGAAAGAGCAAGCATATCAGCTGCAAAGTTCAAATATGAAAGAACAACATGAAAAGATAGCGAATAGAAGAGTGGCAAGGCTTCTAATATCACAAAGAAAGCCTGCAATCTCTTTCATATCCAACCCCAAGCGTAGGGTAATACTGAAGACCGAAATCAAGGTCGAGATAACATAGATATAGATGCGGTTAGTAGTGTCCAGAACTTGAAGTAGTTGTTGCAAGGATGCTCGGGAGTCTTCATTAGGCTTGGACCGAAGCAATTTGTGGTCCCATAAGAGGTCAGTAAAATGGCATTGTAGGAGGACATTGATTTCATCCTTTAAAAGGCCAAAACTCTTGCACATCACAATTCTGCAAAAAAACCTTTCTCACCTAAAAGGGAAAAGAAAAGATCAAACAGCATCGCTTTTGGAAGCTGCACAAGGGAGAAGCGGCCTAGAAGATCACAAACTCCTCAAAAGATCGCATCCTCATACTGAGGTAGTAGAATACGAAAGCTACTAGCAAAACCAATGTCCATCATAGCTCTAGGTAACAATACCACATGAGCGAAAGATTGAACTGAAAATGAACGGAGTTTTTTTGTAACAGCCTCATACTGAGGTAACAGACGGCTAAGGGAAAGCCTAACATCCTCACATTGATGTAAAGGAAGCCTCATACTAAGGTAGAAAGAGCCTAACAGAGCTACACATTCTTTGAAAATCCTATAACGAGAATCAGACACAGAGAAGTATGAGCAAACCTGTTGGAGCGGGTCAAGAACGGATCTGGGCTTGAAGACGACCACTATGTGGCCTAGAGTCCGAGCGACAAGCAGCAGAACATGCGGCAGAGGGACCTCGAAAAGGAGGTACAAAGGCTCCGACAACTTCAACAGAGAATCACCGGCAACATCAACTATTATGACGATGGTAAAGCGGAGAACTGGTGAGGCAGGGAGATAGTGAGGCGGAGTGAGAGACTGAGTAGGGGTGATACTAGGGACGACATAATAGCAGGAGGAGGGATCTGGAGGGTCGAGGGTCAGGAGGAGAAGCCACTGTGAAAATTTCTGGGAGCGAGGCTACCTTCGCCGGATCTGTAGCTATCGACAGAGGAAAAGGCTTTTCACGGCAGGGAACTTGCAACAAACGTGTCATGGGAGGCGGGAGAGAGACCACTGAAAGCTGAAGAAGGGGCAGAACTCCGATCTAGAAACGCAGCGTACCGGCCGGAAATCGGAAAAACTCGAACGCCACTGGAACAGAAATAGTGGAAAGGGATGAGGGCAAGGCGGTGAGATGGTGAAAGGTGGAAGCAAAACACTCCGGCTCGACTTAGTTGATTCCGAGAGGGGAGGAGCAGCGTCGTTCGGGTGGAGATCTGGGCAGAGGAGGTTCGACGCAGGCTGCAGCTCATCCTGGACTCGTCGCGGTGGCTCCTAGGGGCTCGGGCCCGAGAGAAAAACAATTAGGGTAAACCTTCAAATCAAATAATGTAAAAAAAATCCTAATATACCAAAATTGCAAAATTTGTTATAAATCATTGAGGTTCGATCTCCATAACCGGCTCAACCCATTGGCGTGAAGACAAGGCCCATCAAGACTTAGGCGTGAAGGCCCATTTACATTAGACCGTCTATTAGATGTTTTCCTTATTCATATAGGAAAAGGATGTTTCCTTTTCTACCCTTATGTAATATCTATATAAAGGAACCTTGTTCCTCATTAATAAAACAACACTATTTACAACACGTTATCAGCACGAGCTTGCTCTAAACCCTAGCCACCGAAAAAAAAAAATCTCTAAACCCTAACCACAAAGAAAACCGCAGCCACTCGATCCCCTCGGCCGCGCGATCCGGCCATCGCTAGCCGCGCGCGTTTTCTCCCTCACCGCGAGAAACCCTAGCCGCGCGAGAAAGCTAGCCGCGAGTTTTTCTCCTTCATCCGAGAGGTACAGCCGCGCGTTTCTCACTCACCCGAGAAACCCTAGACGAGCTTCTCCTTAGCCGCGCGTCTTCCCTTACTCGGAGACCACCGAGCCGCGCGTTCTCCTTCACCCGGTGTTTCCCACAGCCGCGTGATCACTCGATCATCGCCGAGATAGCCGCGCGATTGTCTCTCCTAGCCGCGCGATCGGAGCGATCCTAGCCGCGCGATCGGAGTAATCCTAGCCGCGCGATCGGAGTAACCCTAGCCGCGCGATCCGAGCTAACCCTAGCCGCGCGATCCGAGCGTTCTCCCTGCCGCGCGTCTTTCACCCGGCGTCTCCCGGAGCAGCCGCGCGTCCTCGATCCTACCCGACGTGTAGCTGACCCGACGTGTAGCTGAACCGATGTGTAGCCGCGAGTTCCAAGCAAGGTTTTACCGAGGTCTATTAGCTCCCGGTCCATTCCATTCAACCCCAAAGAAGATCAAGGTAAAACCCTAAGTCTAAGAACAAAATAAAATCGAATTCAACCTAAATAATTATGAAACCCTAAAAACCGATTATCTTATAAACTTGTTTGATCTTTTAAGAACCATAAAACCGAAACCTACTTAAACAAATATCGAAACCCTAAAATACGGTTTGCTTGATTAAATTGTTTGCGTGTTTTAAACATGTTGTTTAGCTTGTTTATTTGATGTTTAGAAACCGCATAATCGAATTGAACATTAATCTTATTCAAACCCTAAAACCGATCCATGTAAAGGATTGTTAGATTGATTGTTCTAGTTGCATGAAACCGAAACCCTAAGAGAATAGGAAAGATTAAAATCGGATTTCATAAAACCCTAATCAAATTAGGAAAGTTTAAGAATTTCCTTTTTGCATGATTATCCTTTAGTGTTTAATTAAAATTATTTTAGGATTAATCTTGCATAAAAAATAAGTTAATTAAAATCTGATAAAATCGGATTATAAGATTGCTTGCATGATTTTGCTTGCTTGTTTAATTACTTGAAGTCTAAAATCGGATGTATATGAATCGGGCATCATCCTAAGGCCTTGATTTTATTAAAAACCCTAAGAGAAGGTTAATGCATATTTTCAGATGTCTAGAGTCGCCAACCTAGACTATGCAGCCTTTGATCTCTCTGGAGACAATTATTTAAAGTGGGCGCTTGACACAAAGATCATGCTCAACTCAAAAGGGATTGGTGAATGTATCGTCGACGGAAACAATGAGTCCGTGAGAAACAGATACAAGGCGATCCTCATTATACGCCACCACCTTGCTGATAGTCTCAAGGATCAGTATCTTACAATTGAAGATCCATTGGATCTGTGGAAGGAATTGAATAAGAGGTACGCCCATCAAAGGACGGTTGTATTGCCGAAAGCCAGATTCGATTGGCTGAACCTAAGGTTCATGGATTTTAAATCTGTAGAGGAATACAACTCGACTTTGTTCAAGATAGTTTCAAAGCTGAAACTATGTGGCGAGACCATTACTGAGAAGGATATGTTGGAAAAGACCTTCTCCACCTTCCATTCAGGTAATGTGTTGCTACAGCAACAATATCGCGAGAGAGGCTTCGCGACTTACTCAGATCTGATCGCTTGCTTGTTGCTTGCAGAACAAAATAATAGTCTTGTTCTGGCCAACAGCGAGATGAGACCAGCTGGAGCCACCCCACTACCTGAAGCCAACGTGGCCGCAGAAACAAAGAAAGAAAACGAGGCAAACTATGTCCAAAGATACCAAAAGAACTTTGGCCGCGGATCTTACTCTAACCGCGGACGTGGACATGGAAAGGGACGAGGGCGTGGTCGTTACCACCCTTATGGCCGAGGAAATGGACGCGGATCCAACTCTAACCGCGGTCCAGGACGTGACCAAGGACGTGGTCACGGGAACCAAACAGGACATCAGTCCAACCCGGCCAAGTCCATTTGCTATCGTTGTGGGATGGATAACCATTGGGCCAAGACATGCCGGACTCCCAAACACCTCGTCGAGCTATATAAAGAGAGTGTGAAAGGGAAGAATCCCGAGGCCAATATGATCCAGCATGAGCATGATGATGAAGGCGATTTTGATCATGAGAGGGATGATCATTTTGACGCCAATAATGATGATCTCATTGAACATGAGACTTCCGATTGTTTGAAATAATTTAGACTTTAAGTTCTATTTGCTTTGTTGCTTTTATGTTTGCTGTGCTTTGGATTTATGTCTTTGGATTTTGTTCTTTGATTTTCATGAATGATTTCAGTTTTTATTTTAAGACATAACTCTTGTTTTATGAAGTATGGATGAGTTCGTGGTGGATAGTGGGTCAAGCCACACGATACTAAGAGATAAAAGATACTTCATAAATCTCATACCTAAAATGGCTAACATAAGTACTATAGCAGGACTAGCCAGCCTAATAGAAGGCCACGGCCAGGCAAATGTTTTAATGCCTAAAGGCACGCATATAGAAATTGCGGATGCATTGTTTTCACCTAGCTCAAATCGAAATTTATTGAGTTTTAAGGACATTCGTCTGAATGGTTATCATGTGGAAACAATGGGCGGAGGAAATAGAGAATTTCTTCAGATAGTTAAAAACGCCCAAGGCCAAAAGAAAGAAGTCTTAGAGACTATACCTGCTATAGCTACTGGCATTTACTGTACTAAGGTCAGTATGATAGAAGCCAATGCCACCGTAAATAAAGAATTTACGGATATGTACACTTTATGGCATGACCGTCTGGGACATCCCGGGTCAAGTATGATGCGGAAATTGATTGCCAACAGTAATGGGCACGCCTTGAAAGAAAGGAGAGTAATTCCCAAGAATATTATGTGTACCTCGTGTTCACAAGGGAAATTGATTGTAAGGCCATCACCAGTAAAAGTGACTAAGGAAACGATTAACTTTCTGGAAAGAATTCAAGGAGACATATGCGGACCAATCCACCCATCTTGTGGGACATTCCGATATTTTATGGTCCTCATTGACGCATCTACAAGATGGTCACATGTATGCTTATTGTCATCACGGAATATGGCATTTGCAAGACTCCTTGCTCAGATAATACGCCTAAGGGCTCATTTTCCAGACTTTCCTTTAAAGACCATAAGAATGGATAATGCTGGTGAATTTACTTCCCAAGCGTTTAATGACTACTGTATGTCCATGGGGGTAAGTGTTGAATACTCCGTGGCACATGTACATACACAGAACGGCTTAGCCGAGTCATTTATAAAACGCATACAGCTGATAGCTAGACCATTACTCATGAGGTCAAAGCTCCCTGTATCCGCTTGGGGTCATGCTGTCTTACACGCTGCTGAACTAATCCGTATTAGGCCATCTAGTGATCATAAGTATTCCCCATCCCAATTAATAACGGGAAAAGAGCCAGACATCTCCCATCTAAAGACATTCGGATGTTCAGTCTATGTGCCAATTGCACCACCACAGAGAACTAAGATGGGACCTCAAAGGAGGATGGGGATATATGTTGGATATGATTCACCCACGATCATAAAGTATCTTGAGCCAACCACCGGAGATTTATTTAAGGCCAGATACGCGGACTGTCATTTCGATGAATCCGTTTTTCCAACATTAGGTGGAGAANTTTGTAACCATAACATTACAAAACAATTGCAATATCTTTGTTTTTAATTTCCAAATATCGTTGCTAACAACGTTGCAAACAAATATGCTATTCCAAATAAGGCGTTGCAAAACTAGCAATAGCAATGTACTGTTACAAAAATTGCCACGAGTATTTGTCACACTTCATTGCAAATATTGCAATGATCAGTCTTTCCAAATATGTTGCAGCAAAGTCGTTGCAAATCAGCAACAATCTCGTTACACCAATCAATTGCAAGCGGTTGCAACTGTTATCCACGAAATATCGTTGAAAATATTGCAGTGCACAAGTCCATTGTAAATATGTTGCAAACACCCTGTTGCAAAAATTAGTAACACCGTTATTACAAATATCCGTTGCCAATGTTTCATTGCAAACTTGTTACAGAATGGCAATAAATTAGTAACGGATTATTTTAGTAACTATGAATTTCCAACAAGCTTTTGGATGTTGCAAGTTCTTTTCAAAGGAAAATTTGCAGCCGATTATAATGTGTTTGCAAGGGAACTTTCCATTGCGAATTATGGCATTTCTTGTAGTGTTTCTCTGTATGATAAATATAAGCAAATATTGACTTCACCACAAAATGAATATAACTATATGGACGAGACATAAACGAGTTTTGGGGTTTGGGGCATCGATTTAGTCACTGAATATCAGTGACGACTTTAAATATATGGGTGGCCAAACTTAACGCACGTTTTGTTTGTGTTAATAAATATTTACCAAACAATTTGGTACCAAAATTCACCCCAAAAACCGGTGGCCAAATTTGAAAATCTTCTAGAACCGCGAGATTTTCCATCAATTTTATTTTGTACCCATTGAATATGGATGGCAATATTGGTCGTCATATTTAAAAATATTCTGAAACCGTGAAATTTCTAACCATTTTATTTTTTTGTACCATTTTATTTTTGATTGATTAGCGGTGGCTAAACTAGCGCCTTAGAAAAAATATTCACACGAAGAGAATCTCTCTCAGAGAAGATAAGTCTTTCTCGCCTGGATGTTGTAGCCGACGGCGATCGCCCTCTTTCTCTCTCGCTCGCTCATTCTCACTCACCCTTTCTAGCTCGCATTTTGTTGGACTTTTTAAGTCCATGTCCAACTCTCTTATTAGTATGATATTATCTGCTTTAGGTTTAGGTGGCAAAGCCCGCACGGATTTGTCTTTGAGCTTCTCCCAAAAGGTTTCATACTAATCAGAGTTCAACATTACTTATCTATTAGACTATTACTGTCTAATCTTCCGATGTGTGATTTGGATTGATATTCCAACACATTCTCTCCCTCTCTCTCTCTCATCTCTCTCTCCTTGTAACTCTCAGGCCCTCTCTCTCGCTTCGATCTCTAAGCCTCGTCGCTGTCTCTTATACACATCTAGATGTGTATCTCAACATCCATCTATATAATGCGTTAACCCCTATACCATATTACTTAAACTTATGATCTTAAGCCTGTCTCTTATACACATCTAGATGTGTATAAGAGACAGAGATTGATTCATGTCAAAAAAATATGAAACACCTCAACATCCATCTATATAATGCGTTAACCCCTATACCATATTACTTAAACTTATGATCTTAAGCCATATGTTCCTCCACCAGAGATTTTCTAATCAAATATGAGCAATGGGAACATTAAATGTGACTGAAAATTAGAATAACAACTAAGATAATCGTGTATAACATTTTGATTCGACATAATTATGGTTGTACACTTGAAAAAAAATTGGTTCATATTTGTAAAGGAACGACAACGGAATTGCCAAAACCTGTTGCAAATTAGTTGAAATGTTAGAACCATAGCAACGATTTTGTAAGAAATTTCTTAGTTTTGTAACGAATTTCTTGGTGTTCTTGTAATTCCGTTGTTATAGTGCACATTTTAAAACCAAGTTTCGATTCTCTTATAGTGCACATTGATTAAAAACTAAGTTTCGATCCTCTTACTCAAATATTCAAACATTTAATACTTTAGGTGATATATATTTTATAAATTATCTATATTTTATGTTTGAAAACAAAAGGTAATGTAGCAATACATTTGCAATGGATCATGAAATTTACTCATATTTTTGGGTGATTTCTGAAAATTTTAAGCGGAGATTTTTTTTCATTTGCAATTAAATTAACTCATATTTTTCCGGTTTCTTAAAATATTAGGCGGGGTTATCTTTCTCATTTACAATGAGTTTGCAACACATTTTTCTATTGCTATGCATTATTAGACATCTCACCTCTGTTCTTACATCTGTTCCAGTTCGTCTCTGCTCTCTCATCCGTTCTCGCTCGCCTCCTTTCCTCTACACCCTCCTTCTGCCTCTCCTTTTGTCCGTCTCGCCTCCATTTCTCCTCTCCTCTGCCCAATTTTATCTCGTCCGGTAACAACCTCTCTTCCCTTTTCCTTTTCTCTGTGATATTGTTTGTCTTTTCATGTTTAATTTTACTTTTGAGTTTGTTTGTCTGTGCGTTTTCTTGTTTGTGTTTTGGGTTAATGTTTCTTTTATGTTCGAGTATTGACTATCTAAGACAAGCAAACATGCAGAATTTGGATTCGAAATTGGTTATGTTGGAGTTTGGTTTGTAGTTGGAGTTTTATGTCCAAACTTCTACAATTGTAATTAGAATGGTTTGTAGTTGGAGCTTCAGATTTTTGCTACTTTTGGCTATAGATTGCAGTTTCTATTGATGGGTATGATTTCCTCAAATGTTTGGAAGTTTTTATTTGCTGGTGCGTTAATTTTTTTGTTGCTTCGTTAGATTACTGCTTCCTTAGTTTGTACCATTTATGTTTTAAGATTGTTGATATACATTGTTGTGAATGACTATGATTCAATGTTATGATCTAATTAGTTAAGTATTTCGAATCAATTTTTTTTTTCTTTTAGCTTTTAACTTGCAAGAATATAATGGTTCCCTTATGAATAAATGGAATGAATTCAAATTAGTTATTTCAGAAAATGACAAAAGAAGATTCCATGTTTTGATGNTCTTATAACTTCTACCCATGTTGAGCAGTTTCAAATACAACATATGTATTCTAACATGTAAATTTTATACGTTCATTAACCTAAAACATCTCACCATAATGATTCATGTAAAAAGTATGGAAGACTACAACTTTCATCTTTAAAATGAGTTAACCCTTATACACACTTACTAAAACTTATGATCCTAAGCCATATTCCCTTCCGCCATAGATTTTCTAATCAAATATGAGCAAATAAAACTTTCAATGTGAAAGAAAATAAGAATAAAAACCAAAAGAATCAATTTTAACACATAGCTTAGACATATTTGTGGTAACACTTAAGGAATTTTTGGTTTATATTTGCAAAGGAATGGCAACGGTTTTGTAACGGATTTTTTGGTTTTGTAACGAAATTCTTGAGATTTGTAAAAGTTTTTTTTAGTTCATTTCCATTTCGTTGGTATATTTCTCATCTCAGAAAACCAATTTTTGATCCTCTTTCTCATATAATTTATACCCAAATTGTGTATACTCGAACGCAACATATATGCTACCATGAAAATTTTATATGTTCATTAGACAAAAACACCTCAACAAGATTGATTCATGTCAAAAAAATATGAAACACCTCAACATCCATCTATATAATGCGTTAACCCCTATACCATATTACCTAAACTTATGATCTTAAGCCATATGTTCCTCCACCAGAGATTTTCTAATCAAATATGAGCAATGGGAACATTAAATGTGACTGAAAATTAGAATAACAACTAAGATAATCGTGTATAACATTTTGATTCGACATAATTATGGTTGTACACTTGAAAAAAAATTGGTTCATATTTGTAAAGGAACGACAACGGAATTGCCAAAACCTGTTGCAAATTAGTTGAAATGTTAGAACCATAGCAACGATTTTGTAAGAAATTTCTTAGTTTTGTAACGAATTTCTTGGTGTTCTTGTAATTCCGTTGTTATAGTGCACATTTTAAAACCAAGTTTCGATTCTCTTATAGTGCACATTGATTAAAAACTAAGTTTCGATCCTCTTACTCAAATATTCAAACATTTAATACTTTAGGTGATATATATTTTATAAATTATCTATATTTTATGTTTGAAAACAAAAGGTAATGTAGCAATACATTTGCAATGGATCATGAAATTTACTCATATTTTTGGGTGATTTCTGAAAATTTTGAGCGGAGATTTTTTTTCATTTGCAATTAAATTAACTCATATTTTTCCGGTTTCTTAAAATATTAGGCGGGGTTATCTTTCTCATTTACAATGAGTTTGCAACACATTTTTCTATTGCTATGCATTATTAGACATCTCACCTCTGTTCTTACATCTGTTCCAGTTCGTCTCTGCTCTCTCATCCGTTCTCGCTCGCCTCCTTTCCTCTACACCCTCCTTCTGCCTCTCCTTTTGTCCGTCTCGCCTCCATTTCTCCTCTCCTCTGCCCAATTTTATCTCGTCCGGTAACAACCTCTCTTCCCTTTTCCTTTTCTCTGTGATATTGTTTGTCTTTTCATGTTTAATTTTACTTTTGAGTTTGTTTGTCTGTGCGTTTTCTTGTTTGTGTTTTGGGTTAATGTTTCTTTTATGTTCGAGTATTGACTATCTAAGACAAGCAAACATGCAGAATTTGGATTTGAAATTGGTTATGTTGGAGTTTGGTTTGTAGTTGGAGTTTTATGTCCAAACTTCTACAATTGTAATTAGAATGGTTTGTAGTTGGAGCTTCAGATTTTTGCTACTTTTGGCTATAGATTGCAGTTTCTATTGATGGGTATGATTTCCTCAAATGTTTGGAAGTTTTTATTTGCTGGTGCGTTAATTTTTTTGTTGCTTCGTTAGATTACTGCTTCCTTAGTTTGTACCATTTATGTTTTAAGATTGTTGATATACATTGTTGTGAATGACTATGATTCAATGTTATGATCTAATTAGTTAAGTATTTCGAATCAATTTTTTTTTTCTTTTAGCTTTTAACTTGCAAGAATATAATGGTTCCCTTATGAATAAATGGAATGAATTCAAATTAGTTATTTCAGAAAATGACAAAAGAAGATTCCATGTTTTGATGAGTACTGATTTTGATGCATTCAATTTTGTTAAAAACTACATTCACTCGTTTCCTCTTCTCTGTTCTTAATCTCTCCTTCACGCAAGAGTTTTAATTCAATTAGAATTTGTTTGCCTTTGCATTTTTCATCTGTCTTTCATTTATATTACACTTCTGTTTCAGATATGGTTTGTAGAAGGCGAGCAACATCATCTCGACAGCCTCCTCCAATGCCACCAGGGGCTACTAGCGTGGCCTCTTCATCTGTAAACAACTACTCCCGCCTTAGCCTTGATGAGATAATGAATGCTCCCAGAAGGTGATCCCAACCGCATCTCCATCCAAGGAATCTCAACGAAAATTTATGGTACTTTTGTATCACACTAGACCAAGTTACTTTTCTATTTTTGCAAAGCTTTTCACCTTTTCTCAAATGATAGGTTTGGTGCCCAACACCAAGTTCGCGAGCTACTCATACTGCTATACTATAACAGAATTAGGTATTGATGATATATTTCCATCAATGAAACTTCATTAAATCTAAAACCGCATTTGTTATTACTTCAATTGCTCCGAATATGCATGTTGTGAATCTGGTTTTAACTCTCCGAATAATAGGTTGTGAATAGATTGTGTGCTTTTAATCTGCTGGGAAATAATAGGCTATGCATTTGCTGTGCATTTTTCGTTGAGTTTGCTTTGAAACTGATTTTAAAGTTGTGTATTTTCTTTGAACTATGAACTAAAACTAGAACTGTTTTTAATGTTGTGTTCTTATGTTGTATTGTAATGCTTACTTGTGAATTTGTTTTTATAGGCGGTTCAGCCTTCCAACAAAGGCTGTATCTATGGCCTTCCATCATTAAATAAGAAGCAGAGGCATACTGGGCCATCAACAATGTAAGGTGAATCACAACACAGTTATTCCCGGAAGCGAACACTCTGGGACCAAGAATAACGACCAAGAAAACATTGATAATGAGGCTGAAGAAAGTAATGGTGCTGATGATGAGGGTGTAGAAACTAACAGTGCTGAAGGTAACATCCAGTAAGTTAAGTAACGGTGCAGAATGTAACATCCACTAAGTTTTAGTTTTTATTTTTCAGTTTTGGTTTTGCTCATAGTGATTTTGGTGTATAGTAGAATTTGATCGACCAACTGGATTCTAATGTTTTATTTGTTTCCTCAACTGGATTCTAATGTAATAAACTTTCTTTTCTATATCTAATTGTCTAATTCAGCTTTATATCAGTTCTGCAATTTTTTTTAAAAAAACATGAACAACAAATTTGCAACAAATTTACATAGATTTTTAAAAAAATTAGTTGCAAATTTTCCAATAAATATAGTATTTTCGTTACAAATTTTTGTAACCATAACATTACAAAACAATTACAATTTCTTTGTTTTTAATTTCCAAATATCGTTGCTAACAACGTTGCAAACAAATAACAAATATGCTATTCCAAATAAGGCGTTGCAAAACTAGCAATAGCAATGTACTGTTACAAAAATTGCCACGCGTATCTGTCACACTTCATTGCAAATATTGCAATGATCAGTCTTTCCAAATATGTTGCAGCAAAGTCGTTGCAAATCAGCAACAATCTCGTTACACCAATCAATTGCAAGCGGTTGCAACTTTTATCCACTAAATATCGTTGAAAATATTGCAGTGCACAAGTCCATTGTAAATATTTTGCAAACACCTTGTTGCAAAAATTAGTAACTCCGTTATTACAAATATCCGTTGTCAATGTTTCTTTGCAAACTTGTTACAGAATGGCAATAAATTAGTAACGGATTATTTTAGTAACTATGAATTTCCAACAAGCTTTTGGATGTTGCAAGTTCTTTTCAAAGGTAAATTTGCAGCCGATTATAATGTGTTTGCAAGGGAACTTTCCATTGCGAATTATGGCATTTCTTGTGACGACTTTAAATATATGGGTGGCCAAACTTAACGCACGTTTTGTTTGTGTTAATAAATATTTACCAAAAAATTTGGTACCAAAAACCGGTGGCCAAATTTGAAAATCTTCTAGAACCGCGAGATTTTCCACCAATTTTATTTTGTACCATTGAATATGGATGGCAATATTGGTCGTCATATTTAAAAATATTCTGAAACCGTGAAATTTCTAACCATTTTATTTTTGATTGATTAGCGGTGGCTAAACTGGTGCCTTAGAAAAAATATCCACACGAAGAGAATCTCTCTCAGAGAACATAAGTCTTCTCGCCTGGATGTTGTAGCCGACGGCGATCGCCCTCTTTCTCTCTCGCTCGCTCATTCTCACTCACCCTTTCTAGCTCACATTTTGTATGACTTTTTAAACTCATGTCCAACTCTCTTATTAGTATGATATTATCTGCTTTAAGTTCAGGTGGCAAAGCCCGCACGGATTTGTCTTTGAGCTTCTCCCAAAAGGTTTCATAGTAATCAGAGTTCGACATTATTTATATATTAGACCATTACTGTCTAATCTTTCGATGTGGGACTTGGATTGATATTCCAACACATTCTCTCCCTCTCTCTCTCTCATCTCTCTCTCCTTGTAACTCTCAGGCCCTCTCTCTCGCTTCGATCTCTAAGCCTCGTCGTCTCTGTCTCTTTGCCTCTCTCAAAGGTGATTTCTATGTTTCTTTCTACTTATTCCTTTATCTGTATTGCCTTGGTTTTGGGTTGGGTTCGTTTAGTGTCCGCTTCATTTTGATTAGAATACTAGTCATACTTGTTCTGTTTTTTTGCCTTGTTTCCAAGAATGACTTCTTCAAGATCTGTTCCATCAATGGGTTCATCTTCAGAGTTTCTGTCTGTAGCGTCCCTCGACCTACGTATCCTTCCACCGCATCTGCTAATGTGCGACAACGTTCATATGCAGCATTGGCTGCTCCCGCGTCTGAACTCCCTCCAATGAGCTTGGAAGAAATAATGGTATTCCTAGCACCTTGTATTAAACTTCGGCTTCGTCCTCAATGATCAAACCGGCCTCATGATGTTTGGTAATCTCTTAAATTTTTCAGTTAATATCATATTTTCATTTGCTTGAATCAATTGATATTTTTTTTACAGGTTTATATTAATATATATATATATATATATATAATAGTTATGTTGATATTTCTTATTTGTTTTAATAGATCGATTGATATTTTTTTTTTCAAAATTTCATACAAAGAATTAAAATTATTATTGGATTGTTTTGTTATTTCCTTTTGTCGGCTTTTGATTCACCATCATGGTGTTAGGGTTTTGGCTTTTCATATGATAGTATAAATAGTTTAGCTTCAACTCAATTGTAGTTTGGTTTTTGATTAATAAAGAAAAGAGAAGTTATTCTCAAACTTTTGTGTAAACAAAGCTTCGTGTCTAAGTTCACCACAAGATCTATCGAGAAGTAACTTAAGGTTCTAAACTTTTAAGTTTCTTATCTCTCACACTTCTAGTCTGCAACTCTCTCTCTCTCTCTCTCTCTCTCTCTCTCTCTCTCTCTCTCTCTCTCTCTCTCTCTGGTCGTCACACTAATGATGTGCTATATCTCAATCTCTATGATTATTATGTACACAATTCAGGTTCTTGGAACATGTGGAGAATGAATCAGCCGGTCTGAAATAAGATGCATGTGGAAAGTAAGGGATTTTTGGTGTGGTGATGAACTATAAACATGATCCATAAGGTTGTTGAAACTTCTCTCCATTTGGGACATCCTTCCCACTGAACTATCCACCTTTTACACTTTTATGACAACATAAAACAAACAATCATTCTCGCATGTTCTGAATTTTCACTCTAGTGGTTCCTAAAGAAAACTTGTTTGTTGTTGGGTATTGGGTGAGCAAAGCCGCAGGGTTAAACATGAACGATTTCAATGTAGCGGCAGAAATAGATGATATCAAGACTTGTGATCTTTTCCCTAGAAAATGATTTTGGCCTTCTTTTTCTCAGTTCATTATTTTATAACATTTTTCGTTTGATTATATCTAGCGTATGTGAAATATTTTTACTGTGAATGGTCTGTCCATATATCTTATAATGAAGCTATGTATTGATCATCATCTTGGAAAGCATTGGGCATAAGAAATAAAAATTGAGATCTAACACTATAAGAACGAAAGGTGAAACCTTTGAGAATATACAAGAAATATAATTATATATACATATATAGGTGATTCATAAGATATATAAAAAGACAAATGATTTATTCATCAATCAAATGTTGCGAGATGTTTTTGAGATTAATTGATCCATCAAAAGAAGTAATTCTGATTCTATAACTTCGATAATGAATATTATTACGGATAATAGATGAAATGCTTAAAGATTGTAAAATAAATTAACTGAAATATAAGAAACACAACATCATTATTATTGTCGCTACCTCTTTTTTATTTTGGGAACATTCTAGGACTAGCCCAGTTTTGTTAATAATATAACAAACTTTTTAATTCTACAATGTGACTGGAGGACCAGCCTTTTGGGAGCATTGTTGCTTTACCATAGGAGGGAAATACCAAAATGGAAGATATGATGCACAGTTGGTTTCAGCGTCTTGAAAAGCTTTGCAACAAGCAGGACCTATTTTACCAAATTGACCGGCCATTTTATATTGTTTGATTTCTACAATACAATCTGGCATATCCATCTTTATTACAGACCAACATTTGTTCATGTCGGGCATTCCTGGCATACCAGGATCTGACTGAGCGTTAATGGAGGATGCGATGCATATAGTCACTAGGAGAAAGTACACACTCTTGATCGACATGATGAATGTATTTAGGATTATGCAATAAGCGAAAGAGAAGAAGACCTAGATGTCCAATATATATATGATTTGTGATAAGTTTGTCTTTGTTTGATGAGATTAAGTAGTTGCTCGGGTGGTCTAATTTATAAGAAAAATGGTGTAAAAATATACTATTTAGATTCATGAATGTAAATGTATTTGAATTAGCTGTCGTTTTCAAAATTGGAATAAAAATAAAAACAGCCAAACACATTGAATTTGAAGATATCAATGAATTTGACAGCTTTTTATTTGGTCAACAGTATATTTCTAATTGTAATCATTTTGTTTGTATATGAACCCGTTTATGATAGAAAGAATTTGATGAAAGAAGGAAATAGAAAATTTAATTTATTTCATGACAAAATAGTTATTCTTTTTAAAATTTGGATCAGGATCCGTGCTGGCGTGGATAATTTTAGTAAAATAAATTATTTAGTAATAATGCTAATATTTAAAATTAGGTATTATAAATATAGATTAACTTTTTCAGCAATTTAAATAAATTACATTGTTAAAGATACAACTGGACATTTAAATATTAAAAAATTATAGTAAACTCTTTTTTAAATAACTATCCAATGTAAATTTTCTAAATTTTTTCAAGGGGATATTTGTTTATGCCTATGCCTTTCTGCCTGGATCACAAATTCTCAACCAATTGACCAAAAGCACACTTAGTTATGTAGCTTAAATTTTCTATTCGAGAGATTATAAATAGTTATATTAGTGAAACAATCATTATGTATTATGTTCTACATCAAGCTAGCTCTCTAACAATCAATATTATAATAACACTATTAATCTGTTTCACCAGTGACACATCAACATTTTTTTGTGTTACAAGTTAGCATAAATTTATATTCTAAAACCAATCAAACTATTTTAAATTAATACATGAGATTTTATATTTATTTTTTCCCCCCATCATCAATTTAAATGTAGTCTCCGTTGGAAATAATCAATTTTCTTTCAAACTCCCTTCACGTGGATGATCCTCCAAAAAAAAATATATAGAGAGAAAAGAAAGAGAAGAGGAGGAAGATGCAATGGCAAATTTGGAGGCATCATCAATTGTCATCATCTAGAGGTGAGTAGATTCCCTAAGTTGAGACGCTTTGTTTTCTTTCAAACTCCCTTCACGTGTTTCGATCTTGCTTTTCTCATGTGGTAGTAATTAAGTGTTTATTTAATTTTGAAGGAACATCATATCCGATCTAATTGGAGAAGAGAATCTTGCGGAGCTGGAATATGGCTCTGACCAAATGGCCAACATTTTTTTAATATGCGATCGTTATTTTGTGTGGTTTGTAACATTATGATTTTTGAGAAATTTAACTGACGTCATTCTCTTATAGAACCATGGGAAATTATGATAACTAGAAGATAATTTGTGCTATACGCATATCTTATTTTAATTTAAGTTTTAAATAATATTTAGATCTTTAATTTGACTATCGACTTTTTCTTATTTCTTTATAAATTTGTATTTTCTACATTTTTTTCTTGATGATCTTTGTAATATATTTTATTAATATTTATTTCTTTTTAATTTTCATATTTTTTTCATTCGTATAAATTTTAATATTATAATAGTTTTTAAATTTTCTCAAATTACCATTTTGAAGTTTTCTTTTTACATATCTTTTATTGAATCCATCTCCTTTTTCATGTTTTTGAATTTCAAATATTTTTGTATCCAAATTTTCTTCTTCTCTCTATTCTTATTTTTTATAGAATTTGTTATTTTTTTTAATTGTTTATTGAATTTTTTTTATATTTCTTATGATTTTATATGTTGGAGTTAACTTTTTAACTTATTCAAACTCATATTTGTTTTTTTCTTCACTTGCATTAAAGTATAATTTATAATTTTTCTCAGTTTACCATTT
Organism: Alliaria petiolata; assembly: GCA_020283515.1. Classification (NCBI taxonomy): domain Eukaryota; kingdom Viridiplantae; phylum Streptophyta; class Magnoliopsida; order Brassicales; family Brassicaceae; genus Alliaria; species Alliaria petiolata. The sequence goes on from JAHZTW010000005.1 coordinate 5,090,085, forward strand.
TTAAGTATTCTTTATATATATCTTTCATTGAATCCATCTCATTTTTTCATGTTTTAAAATTTTGTATCTTTTCTTGTGTTAAATCTTTTTCTCTGCTTTTTCTTCTTTTCTCTGTTGTTTATATAATTTGTTATGTTCTCGATTGTTTATTGAATATTTTTTGTGTCTTATGATTTTATAGGCTGGAGTTAACTTCTTAACTTATCCAGTCTCATAATTTTCTATTTTTTCATTTGTATTTGAATTAAATTATCCTTATTAGGTTAAAATCCTCAGGATTAAATTACTTTAAAAAATAGAATGATGCATGTTGTATTATATAATATTTATATGCTTATGATATTTTTAATTAATTTTGAATTTTATTAACTTTTTATGTTATATTGATTTTTTAAATATTTAAATTTAAATTAAATAATTTATATGTATTTTAATAGTTAGAGTAATATTTATTTATGTTATTTTATGGTTTTTGTAAAAAAATAATTGATGTGGACCAATAAGAGACGTGTCAATATTGGAGAGTCTCCTTTCATCTATTATAGTATAGATGTTAGCTTGAACATGAATTTGGAGTCAATAGTGAATGTTCATGAAATGCATGAGATGATCATTTTAAACATATTGAAATTACTCTTGTAGAACTCAACTCTTGTGGAGTCATTGTCTGTCAAAGAGTGAGCGAGAAAACTCATGTTAAACCACGCGCGTGGTGAGTCGAAACGAGCTGGGGTTGGATTTGGGTCATGGATCTTCGCTCCAATAGCATATACTTTTTGTGTCTGATTTCTTTTTACTATGTATATGATCAATACATGGTTGAATTGGTCAAGACAATAAATATACTTTATAATTCTAAAATTGACTAATAATCAGTTAGAATTTTGTAACCTATATAGTCTTTCATAATGGCTCAGATTAATTAAACATTATTGTTCTTCATAAATTTAGAGACAGTTCTCTTGGTTTTCTCAAAAAATTCTAATAATTCCATGAAAACAATCTTTCACCATCGACAGAAAAAAAAAAACAATCCTTCACCTTCTTGTTCTTGTTTTTCTTGGTATGAGAGTACACACAGAACAAAGTTTCTTATTCTAGTGATGAGAATAGAAGAAAGATTGCAGTTGTATTCTGAGATCTAATCGTTCATTCAACCATCACACTGCGGTCGATTTTAGAGTTAAGGAGAGAGATCGCCAAATATTTCTCAACTCTGCAAAACCAGTTGTTCATATGTTTGCTCTACGATATTTTTGTATATATATCTTGTATTATAAAAAAATTTCGCAATTATTCAGATTGTGCGCCCTTGTGTAAAATAAGGTCCTAAATAATACATGGCATCACGATCCATACAAGTTACAACAGAACAAAGTTAACCAAAACACATCAACACAGACGAGGACAAGGGATCTAACATGGACATGCAATGCAACACATTCATTCGAAAGAAAGCAATTACTGCCTAGCATTTATCTAACATTGACATGCAATGCAACACAATCTGGCACAAGTCTCTTTACTTGTAGAACACACAGGCCACGCCTGTTTGGGCTCCCGTCCTGGCCCGTTTTAACAATTTCTAGAACCTCAGTAAACAATTTTTTTGGGACTTTTAATATAAATAATGTATTTTAATTTGTGTATTGCATTCTTCTTTCTTAGATTTGTTTAAAAAAAAATATGGTGTGGATCCTAGGACAAGCCCGGCTCTGAACCTAAACAAACCAAGTTTGGATTTGTGGCCCCGTTTATATTATATATTTTATCGGCTCAAAATTGACAAAAAAAAATTATTAGCATAGTAGTTAATTGAAAACTTTGATTCGACCTAATATTTGTTAAAAACAAAAAGTTCTTTTAACTCAGTATAGTTAATGGGCCTTTAGACTTTGTTTAGCTTGTAGACTCTATATTCTCAAAGTTGGCTCTGCCTAGGCATGGCCCCTCCTGCCACCCTCTAGAGTCGGGCATGGGTCTCACTGCCTCGCGGCCATCCTACCAGCTTGACAATTCCTTCTTGATCTACAATTTCGCTTTACCGTTTCAACACGCAGATGACTGATCATAACGCACACAAAAACAAATTATACCATAACATCAACAAAAAGCTACTAACAACATATGTCAGTCTAACATCATCCAAAACATCATATTATGCATCATCTTGTAATTTTATTCATCATCTCATCTTAGTGTCATGACTCATGTTATCATACTAATATGTCCACAGCAAGTACCAAACATCTTATGCATCATCCTAACGCTTCATCACACTCAACAAAACAATTCTAGATAGAACCAATTCTACACCACACAAGACACGAACAGGTAACATTTATGTGTTATACATGCAACTACATAACTGGTCCTCCTCGCTCACATGGTGCGTTGGGATATAGCTGTCATGGATCTGTTCCTTTTTGTATTTATTCTGACTCATGCGTTTGGAACAGTTGGAGTGCGTTTCTTGCTCTGCTCGCAATCTGAGCTAGGATCTCAGTGAATATTGTTTATCTCTAGAGTCCTCAAGAATCGTATTCAAGATAGTTGGGAAGCTAGCGTTTTGGGCGGTTGGGACTCGCAACTGCATTTGTCAATCAGATTCTGCGACTTCGTTTAGCTTCTGGCTTTTGGAAAATTGCGATTGAGGAAAAGCGATTTGATTTGGGTTTTGGCAATTACGGTTTGGCCTCGGTTGCTTGTGCCATAAGCAAACCTGTGGCGGTTGTTTGTTGTGGAAGCAATTGTGTCTACAGCTAGTTTCTCGGCTCACGGCAATCCACCGATCTCGCGCTCCTGCCTCGACGCTGCACCTCCGACTGAGTCTATGCCCCTTCTGCGACGAGCCCTCGCCATTGTCGGCGGCCTAAATGTCTCCTTCTCCTCCTCTAGAGTCACTTGGTCACTTCACTTCCTATTCCTTACAGGTGCATCCTTTTCTTCCTTCTCCTCCTCTAGAGTCACTTGGTCACTTCACTTCCTATTCCTTACATGTGCATCCTTTTCTTCCTTCTTCTTCTCCTTTAGTTATGCTCTCTCTCTCTCAGAACCGTGCCTGTGCTTATAGAGGCCGTAAGCCAATCTTAAAAAAAAAAACCATAAGACAACATTCATAAAAAAAAGTGTTCGACATAATTTTTTTAATATCTTATCTAATTGTGTTTCATATTTTCATTTTAGTCTTTATTTAGTTTCTACCTTTAAAAATAATCTTACAGACTTTTCAAAGAACAAAATATATCTATTTTAAACTTGTGCAATACATATGGCTTCATATTACAATGAAAAAAGGTTTTTCAAAAAAGAATGAAACAAAAAAATTTGGACGTAGGCGGATGTTTCTTAATTTACACCATAGGCACGGCCCTGCTCTCTCTCTCTCTCTCTCTCTCTCTCTCTCTCTCTCTCTCTCTCCCTCTAACAGGTACTTGAACCGGTTAAAAAACCGGATCGAACCGGCTAAAATCTGGAAATCGGCGAATCAATGAACCAAATTGAACCCAGTTTAATAATTTCAGAGTATTTTCAAAAAAAAAAGATTAATGGAAAAAGATTACGACATATAGGATTTTCTTTAGGTTTCTAAATCTGTTTTAATTTTTAAAACTTTTGTTACATGTTCAGTTTGTTACTTTTAAAAAACAAAATTCAAACATTATAAATTTTTTTGGGACCAAATTTAAACATTATAATTATTGAAGTGTTTTATTTGATATGATCGATTATATTGGTATTTCAAATATCATAGTTATATTCATAGAAAACAATATAAGACTGTTGTAAAAAAAAAATTAAATATAAAACTATATGATATATGTTTTATATTATTATTGTTAAAATCTCATCAAATCCAAACGACCCAGATTGAACCTGGTCGAACCATATTGAATGATGACCCAAAAGCTTTTCCGGTTTGGTCACCGGTCCGGTTTTAAAAACATTGCTTTGAACTAAAAGTAATTATTTTATTTAATAGAATCACAACTTTTAATGTCTAGTGTTAAATAAATAAAAACGGCATACATGTTTTCCTCCTTCATTTCAAATCTAAAACCCAAAAACCTCAAGCACCCATGTTTAGGGTTTGTAACGGATTCATTGTCGACAAGAAGCGGCAGAGACAGGGAAAGAATGTCGGAACCTCTTAGCGTAAGTGAAAATCAGTTCGGCTCCATAGGCCAAGGGTTTGCCGTTGTTGACGAGACAGTCGTCGTAGCTAAGAAGTCTAAAGATAGACATTTCGGTCAATGGGTGTTACAGAGCTGAACGAGCCGCAATGGACGTGGATATTGGAAATGGCACATCCCCATTCACATTGGTTCGTTATATATGTACAAAGATAGAAAGAACAAAATAGAGACGAGGTTATATATCAATTGTGATTGGTGGCATTATATTAATTGTTGTAAGAAGTATACCAATTTCATGGGAAGCCAATCAGTTTAGTGGTACAAAAGTGATGGTATAAAAGACAGAAAATATTGGCGATATAAAAACAAAAGTCGAGGTACACTTCAAAACTCAAAATAGGCATGGCTTTAATTTGTACTACCTTTTTCTTATAGTTCTTCGAAATATTTTTACCTCACTGCTATTTTTTTTATGTCATCAGTTAGAGTCATTATTATTTTCAACATTTTTCTTATAATTCAATTCAAAAAGAGCCGAACACGTACTTAGATATAAACACACACACACACATATATATATATATATGGACATGTATCTCCAGAAAATTGACACATTATATATACATATACTTATATTTTGTATTATGAAAATGATGGTAACTATATATACATATATATAAGTATATTAGAAAAACTGAACATTTTTAGTATATAAAAAGGAGAAGACTTACGAGAAGATCGAACATTGATAACGAGAGAAGTGTTGATGAGTTGGAATCAAAAAAAAAAAAAAAAAAAAGTGTTGATGAGTAAAACTACAAAATAAAATTTTGAAAAAGTCATTTTTCGATAAAAGTACATTTTTATGAAATATTTTGTACATACACTAAGCAAAAACCATAAAAAATTGATGGTTCTTTTTATAGATGACTTTACAAACAATTTTAATAAAATTTAAAAATAATTATAGATTACCATAAAATTTGTTTAATTTAAGATTTTGTTGACCTTGAATACATGTATATATAAAAGTAAAATATCGTTTTTTTCTTATGCTGCCACATCATCACATCACATGATAATCTAAAATTATGACACATCACCTCGTTTATTGTTAACTCTAAAATATTTATTTGATTTGTTATATTATAGTTTATTTCATTGAAATTTTATAATATCTACCGTCTATTAATATTATAGTATTATCAAGAATTTGAAAAAATATTTTTAAAATTAGTTTGTATATATGCATGTTGATAGGAGAACTCCAAAGTAGTAGTTTTTGACCTTATCAGAATTATTTATTGGTTTATCTTTTAATGCTGCCAACTCATCACATGGTTGTTTTTAATTGTTTATACATCACCTCATTCATTAACTTTTAAACTATTTATCTGATTTGTTATATTTTTGTTTGTTACAATTAAGTTTTAAATCTATTTATGTTTTTATACTGCCACATCGTCAAATAATGGTGTAGAATTATTACACATCACCTTGCTAAAATAACTAATTTTCTTGTTTACAAATACCATATATTGCAAATAGGGAAGTTTACTTAGATATCATAAAAATTAAGTGATATGACCAGAAACATACAAAACTTTTTTTTATTACTATCATATTTTGCCTATATTTTCCATACCCAGCGTGCCCTTGTTACATGTTATAGGAAAAAATGTAATTACAAAGAATGCCATTACTTTTTAATTCCACATCAGAAAAAACGCGCCGCCACGTCAGAAATCGCTGACGTGTATTAATAAACTCAGCCGTAAAGCGATACAGCGGCAATCACGGCTGAGTTACGTTATGTTGCGGCTGATTTAAGAAATATGTCTGAGTTATGAGAAAACGGCTGACTTACGCGATAACTCAGACATACGTTACGGCTGAGTTAACGAAATATGTCTGAGTTATGAAAAACGGCTGACTTACGAGATAACTCAGACATAGGTTACGGCTGAGTTATAACCCGATGGTTGAGTTGTCAAAATTTGGCTGAGTTATTGTCTCGACACGGCTGAATTAACTTTCTCCGGCTGGCTGAGTTATTACTTCATTACGGCTGATTTTCGTGTAAGTGTCATAACTCAGCCGTAACGAGCTGGGTTAACGAAAACTCGGCCTAATTACGGCTGATTTGGTAGCGAAAGATTAATTACTACAATAGCAAGTTTTGACGGCTGACTTATGAAACGATACGGCTGAGTTAAGATTTTCATTTGAGTTACGGCTGAATTTGGCAGCTGTTTTTTTCGTTTTTTAATTACTGTAATAGTATTCATGTTACGACTTAAAGTTTTGTTTGATGGCTGGTTTAAGATAGTTAATTTACGTGATCGCTTGGTGGCCTACTTGCCACTTCATCAATTAAAAAATGACGTCAGATGCATAATTCCATGTCATCATCAACAGAGAAATACGAAACGTCGTCTTCCTCGCCGTGTTCATCGTTTTTATGGCCGTCGATGTCTGTTCTTCACATGAACAGATCTGTTCGTCATCGTCTTCCTCGTTCTTCTTCATTTTTTTTCATCTTTCTCCGATATATGATGGATCCGGTTTCGGTAATTGTAGTTTCTGGTAATTGGGCAAAGAAACACAAATATGTATTTAACACCGACGATAGAGGGTGTAGAGTTGTGCATATAGATGCGGAAACAACGCACGACAAGCTTGTGAAGTTGGTTCTCGATGACTACGGATTGAAGGAGTTGAGCCATCAGGTAAAGCTGAGCTACATGTTCTCGAATAAGGCTATGAAAAATATGTCGCATGATACTCCACCAGTTTATGTCTCCAATGATCGACAGTTGCAATGTTTTCTAAGCCTATGGAAAATCGATCGGCTACGTCTCAGTGTGGAGTTTACGGAGAAAGAGTCTACCGAAATTAGTCGGAATGATGGATCGAGAGGAAGGATGAAACGGCCTTCTGACTCAAAAGTTGAATCTAGATACGAAGATTACGGTGGGGGATTTGATGGTTTCTGTTATGATTATAGTAAAAACAGAGACGAAGAAGACGTTGAAGATGTCGAAGAAGCAGATGACGAAGAAGAAGATGATGAATTTTCAAGCCGATTTGATGTTTTCGACGACTCCGATGGTGCGTCATCTGATGATGACAACTTCACTGTATACGGCGAGCCTCAGAAAGACGAAGATTCACCGACTCTGCCTCCTAAGAAGAGACCTCAGAACATTGAAACGACCGGATCGATTGGGAACTCGGAGGCTTTAAGGTTGGAGATGTCTTCGCTAAACCTCGCTGTAGGACAACGATACGGGAGCAAAGACGAGTTGGAGAAACGACTGAAACTTCTTTCGGTAAGGGATGGATTTGATTTTGATGTACCAGTATCAAATCCGAGTACAGTGATTATGACTTGCTGGGTGGATGGATGTCGTTGGAGAGTTCGTGCATCTAAACAAGGGGATGAGCCGCATTTCTATGTTCGTATATACGATTCGGAACACACATGTTCTGTGACGGAACGTTCTAATCGATCACGACAAGCAACACCTGATATTTTGGGAGCTCTTTACAGGGACTTTCTTGGTGACGTTGGTCCGACCGTTAAACCTCGCAGTGTCGGAATAATTATCAATAAGCATTTTAGCATAAAGGTAATAGATTGTTTGCGGCTGACTTATAGATTGTTTTATGGCTGACTTATTCATATATTATGTGTGAAATGTCATTACGTTACGGCTGGGTTATTCTCATTTCGGCTGAGTTATTAATACACTCCGGCTGAGTTATAGGTTATTGACGGCTGATTTATCATGACGTTATGGCTGGGTTATTCTCATTTCGGCTGATTTATTAATACATTCTGGCTGACTTATGGATTGTTTACGGCTGACTTATAGGTTGTTTACGGCTGAGTTATAGATATATTATGGCTGAGTTATTCTCATTTCGGCTGATTTATTAATATGTTGGTGTCGACAGATGGATTATTGGAAGTCACATAGGACGCTAAAGTTTGCAAGGCAGATCGATCTGGGGACTCCTGAGAATAGTTTTAAAGAATTGCCTTCTTACCTATACATGATAAGACGGGCAAATCCGGGTACAGTCACGCGTCTTCAAATTGATGAGTGTGGAAGATTCAAGTATGTGTTCATTGCTTTTGGTGCGAGTGTTGCTGGGTTTCCTTTTATGCGCAAAGTTGTTGTTGTCGACGGTACTTTTCTCCATGGTAGTTACAAAGGGACGCTTCTAACAGCCCTAGCTCAGGATGGTAATTTTCAGATTTTCCCAATAGCGTTCGGTGTTGTTGACACTGAAAATGATGATTCTTGGCGTTGGTTTTTTACGCAACTGAAAGTTGTTATTCCTGACGATAAGGATCTTGCGATAATCTCGGACAGACATAAGTCAATAGGGAAAGCAATTGGTAATGTGTATCCGTTGGCTTCTCGTGGAATTTGCACTTACCATTTGTATAAGAACATTTTGGTGAAATTCAAAGGAAAACATTTGTTCCCCTTGGTGAAAAAAGCGGCAAGGTGTTTTAGGCTGGCTGATTTTACTGAGGCGTTCAATGAGATTGAAGCGCTTCATCCTGAACTACATGGATACCTCGAAAGAGCTGGTGTCCGAATGTGGGCGCGTGTTCATTTCCCGGGTGAAAGGTACAATTTAATGACTACGAATATTGCGGAATCAATGAACAAAGCACTGTCAAATGCTAGAAGTCTTCCCATAGTTCGACTGTTAGAATCGATACGGACTATGATGACCAGATGGTTTGCTGAACGGAGAGAGGATGCGAAATCGCAGCTAACAACGCTCTCACGAGGTGTTGAAAAACTGTTACAGGTAACTCAGCTGTAATCGTTTACATAAGTTAGTCGTCAAATGCTCATAAACCAGACATTATTTTTGATAAATCAGCCTTAATTTTTTTTTTTTTGTAAATAGGCCCGTGTCACCGCAGCAAGACTTATGGATGTACAAACGATTGATGCTTTACGTGTAGAGGTAACATATGGAACATATTTGCATGTTGTAAATGTGGATGCAAAAAGATGCACATGCCGTCGTTTCGACCACGAAAAAATACCATGCGTCCATGCAATCGCAGCTGCAGAGCATATGGGTGTGTCTCGTATATCCCTGTGCAGTCCTTACTATAAGAGCGGCTATTTGGTTAACGCATATGCCGATTCAATCATGCCTTCAGATACAGCGCTACCTGTTCCTGAAATTGTAACTATCCAACCGTGCTTGCCTCCGATTGTTGTAAACCAGCCAGGAAGGCCCAAGAAAATTAGGATTAAATCATCTTTGGAAGTTGCCTTTGGAAATAAACGCCCTAGGAAGCAACACGCATGTTCTCGATGTAAACAATTTGGGCATAATGCGAAAACTTGTCCGACGTAGTATTGTTGGCATGTATTTTCTTTTCCCTATATGGTAATATCGAACATGACTGTTGGTTTATGTGTTTTATGTTTATATGAAGTATCATAACTCAGCCGTAACATATCATAACTCAGCCGTAAGGTATCATAACTCAGCCATAAAGTATCATAACTCAGCCGTAAAGTATCATAACTCAGCCATAAAGTATCATAACTCAGCCTTGAAGTATCATAACTCAGCCGTAAATTATCATAACTCAGCCGTAAAGTACCATAACTCAGCCGTAAAGTATCATAACTCAGCCGTGAAATGTCAATTTGGCGCGAAACCATAAGTTAACCTACGCAACCTTTCGGCTTCCATGAAATATTATAACTCAGATGTGAAATGTAAAGTTGCCTCGAAACCCTAAGCTAGTCTAGGCAACCTTTCGTCTTCCTATCTCTTTTTTCTGTTTATATCAGATTCTCCAAATCTTATATTCCATCTCAATCTTCCAACATGGACGTTGTTCCTCACATCACAGGACAGTTTCTCAGAGATGTTGAAACGATCCTTAACGCCGCTGATCGGGAGAATCTTCCCGTTCTATACCCTGGTGCGGGTGTCTGGGTTGACAAAACCACTGTTACGTGGTTCAAGTTCAATCACTTTCTCTTTGTCGCGATCGGAGAGATCCTTCAACACAACTGGCACCATGAGTGGCCGACGTACCGCTTGATTCCCGACCATTATAAGACACGATGGTTTTTCCTTCTCGCGGTAAGCACCAATCTTTTATATAAAGCACAATAAAACAAAAACCCTAATATGATTCTATACTCTATAACTTATTTTCTTTTCTTAATTTGTAGCGTAAATACACGTGGGATCCAAAACATACTTCAACGGTTTGGACGCAGTTTAATTTGTGTGCTAGAACGTTATTCCGAGACCAGATGCGTGCGTTGAAGAGGATATGGGCGCGTGGTGGCGATAAGCCCGAGTGGATTAATAGGATAGTGTGGAATAATTTGGTCGCTATGTTTGAGGAATTTGGCCCAGATGATGTCGGTTTCAGTACGTGAATTCCATTGTTAAACTTGTTTTCTCTATGAACTTCTATGTATCTATCTTTTTTTTTTTTTAACAACCTTCTATGTAATTATCTATTATCATCTTTTCTATGAACTCCTACATACTGGTGTTCCCGGTGTTTTATCTATCTATTATCGTTTTTTCTTGACTATAAATCAGCCGTAAACTTGACTATAAATCAGCCGTAACTTGACTATAAATCAGCCGTAACTTGAATAACGCACGGCTGAGTTACGAAACGAACCCTACCCAAAATCTGAGAAAAAACTGAATCTGAAATAAAAACAAGATTTGTATCTGAAAGACATTTGGAGAGACAATACAAGAAGAAAGCACAAAAGAGGAGATTCTTGTCCGTTGGATTTAGTTTTATCAATGGTTAATAATAAAATAAAGCATGATCCTTGTTTCTAAGAATTAACCAATGAGAAGCAAGTTCTTTGTTGTCTACAATAAATAAATATTAACTATAAACTTTGAAAATTTTGAAATTAGTTACATGTGTTGTAATTTGTATATCATTTGATGTTTATTCAAAGTTTATAAATTAATAAATCGTTTATGATTAAGAATTAAATGTTTAGGGTTTAGAATTTGTATTTGGGGATTTATATTTTTGGTGTCTATATTTCCACTATAAATTTGTGATCATTTTGTGAGTAATTTGCTACAAAAATGTTTGTGGTTATCTGCCATTTTAGTGGTTTTACCGAGATATCCCATATTCGTGGTTTGGTTAAGTTATTATAACGACATGGCTGAGTTAACGCAGATTCATTCGTGGTTTGGCTTAGTTATTATAACGACATGGCTGACTTAACGCAAATTCATCTGTGGTTTGGCTGAGTTATTATAACGACATGGCTGAGTTAACGCAGATTCATTCGTGGTTTGGCTGAGTTATTATAACGACATGGCTGACTTAACGCATATTCATTTGTTTTTTGGCTGAGTTATTATAACGACATGGCTGACTTAACGCAGATTCATTCGTGGTTTGACTGAGTTAGTATAAGTATACTTCCGTTAATTATTATACTTTAATTCTTAATCATAAACCAACCGTAACTTCACTATTAATCATAAACCACAAACGATTATGTTCAGAATCCTTAAATCAGACACAAACAACATTTTAAAATGCTTAAAATCTTTAAAACAGAACGTTATCATTGAAACTGTGCAAGCATATCAGGTGCCTCATTGAAGATCTCTGCTGCCATCTTCTCTCGTATAGCCTGGATATTTTGATCGCAGATGCCATCGAAACTTAAACCAAGCGCTAGACATTCGACAAATTTACACGAGTACACGCCACAGTCCCCAACTTGAACGTTTTGAGGGACTCTGGAGACACTCCTCCTTCTGAGGGTAAACTGCTCGAAGCTAGGCTCACGGATTGTGGCAGGAACTAGATTGTTCATCATTGCTGGAATCATCCGCGTAAACGGCCTGCAACTTTCCAGAATTTTATATTCACTTTCTGAGGTTACTTCTCCAACGATGCAATCATAGGAATCAATATGTCCCTTGCGCAGGTCCACGTGCAGCGCCACCCAGTGATCGCCTCCGGTTTGTGGAATAATATACAAGTGATCCACATCTTGTATCCACTTCATCTTTGTCTGTTGATCCACTGGAGACAAACCGTTAACCAAGTCCTCATATGGGGTGCCTTGGAATTTAAACCTCTTCGGTTTTATCTTGAACTGCTGATACTCATTAACCCATAGAGCGACGAACCACGAGTCTATAAACGCAATGAGTTTGTTGTGGAATGGGCAGGGATCTCGGTTGAACCTGTTCATGAGGACTCTCAGGAACGCATTGACGTGCTGTAATAAGTGAGACATGAGATAGCATTAATCAGCCGTAAACAACCATAACTCAGACATAGTATCATAACTCAGCCGTAAAGAATAATAACTCAGACATAATATTGTATCATAACTCAGCCNGTAATCTTAGTAGCTTTCACCCCAAGGTTGGTTTGACACCTGAAGTATTACAATGACATAGACAAGCTTTAGGTTTTGTTTAACCTGCTAAAAAGCTAGTTATCACTTGCATATCAAAGAAGTTGCATAAGAGCATTCTTTGTTTCTTCCCAAGTGGTCAAGGATCCTGGATCCAACTGCTTTACCCAGTATGATGCATCTCCAGCAAGCGAGTATGGGAAAAGCTTGCAGAAAAGATAATTATAGGACACTCCATTGGCCTTAATGCTTGATGCCAAGTCCTCGAATCTTTCAATGTGGTCCATAGGATGTTCATTTGGAAGACCATGGAAAGGATGCTGAGCTACAAGTGTGTAGTAAGCAGGCTTGAGCTCGAAATCATTCCTCTGGAATGGAGGAGGACGGATAGCAGCTCTATTAACATAGAACTGGTCTGGTCTGTTGTATTCACCAAGTGTTCTTCCGCGTCCAACGTCTGCATGTGCGGCTTGTATCGGTTGCTCGATGATAACTGCACCATTATCGTCAAGTCTCTGCCCACGATTGTTTCTCCTATTGCCGTCCAGATCCGTGAAGTTACCAGCCTCATCACGAATCATAATCACAAGCTCAGCCATCTCTGTCTGCGCAAGGTGTCGATCGGCGCTAGTGTTGGTGTCGATCGACGCTCTTGCAGATTTTCGGTTTGTGCGTTCGAGACGGCCGAATTCCTGGTTGAGTGCGATTAGATCCTTCTCTTTGTTGCTTCTAGTACTGCGGTTGAGCATGCACCTGAAACTAAAAATAAGAAACTAAATCAGTATCCGAAAAAAATAAAAACAAAATCTAATCAAAATCCTAATTATTCCTAATTAGTGTTTGGACTGTTTGACTGTTTTCATATCTTATCATTATATAACATAGTAATAATGGCCATAGGCCTCACAAATTATTCCTAATTAGTGTTTGGAAGTCCATGTCTATTTTATACTATGGGAGATACACTTCAAGTCATTCTAAAAGACTTTCGCGGGATCAGGGCGAGTGGTGTTAAGCGTAGACTCATGTTGATATTAAGTTAGGGCAAGTATGGTTATGAAAAAAGCCATGTAATAGAACCAAACGGTAGTTCAAGGGAATGCATAATTATGTGTTTGAAACGGTGTAGTTTCCTTTTGTTTCTAATACATTAGTTCGTGGACGTTGCTCTAGAAATGTAGCTACTTAGGCTCGAGAAATCAAACATTGTTTTGTGTTTTTGTTCGTTTAACGATTTGAGGACGACGAAAGATGGAGTCTTTGCATTATAACGGAGTTATAGTTTTCTTTATCACTCATTTCCTACAAAATGAAGTTAAAATTGACACATAAATATTAAAAATAAAGTTACAGCGTTCATAGAATTAACACACAAACCTAGGAGTTCAACCTATGATCAGAATATAAAAGAACATTTCTTTTCAATCGAGAAATCAAAATTTGTAAAAAATGAATGCCGTCCGTTTATAGAGAATGAGAAACAAAAAGAACTGAAACTTTGAGTAAATTATTTTTAAAAAATGCAGTAAGTTTACCCGAGCTTCACTAGTGGAGTTAAGTCAATTACTACCTTCAAGCTTATGTGGGTGGGCATACTCGATGGAGAAGAACATAGTCAAGTCTTGTGAACGATGCAGTGGATAGGTGAGAAAGAGTTGTTGACCAGTCAAGTGTCAGATTAATACCTTGACTCGATCTGAGTCACTTAGTGGTGTGTTCAAGTCCTTGAGACAAATGATGCTGATAAACTCAGTGACAAGAATCGGTGCAGATAAGAATCTTACTAAAACATCTACATTTCTAACACAGCTACAATTCATGAGAATAATCAAAACCATACACATGAGTAGATTTATTCAAAAATTCAATCAAAATATAAGAATAATTATTAATCAACATCACCAGTTCAGGAAAACAATACTTCTTAGTTTATGTGTTTTAGAAAATCTGAATGATTATTAACTCATCCCTCATTTGCGATCCATCTATCAAAGAATCTTATTGAACAAGATTGATTGTATAACATGAAGGGACCAGTAGTGGGAAAATTCAATAAGATCTAATTAGGCGTATATATGTTAACATAATGCTTTGTGTAATTTCTATTTCAATCTGCACAAAGAACATATGTCGCGATATGCAACTTTGTCAATTCAAAGATTTCATATCCTCAAACTCATCCTCAGACGAAGACCAAAGATTTGAAACTCCCCAAGGCAAAAGCACCATGTTACATAATATGCATTGTTGTATAATTAGACAAGCTGAGAATATAGATAGTGATTTTACTTATAAATCAATGTCATAAACGCAATCGATAGAAAGTTAACATGACAGAATTACACTACCCATATAGGGAAAAATGAATTTGTTCACATCCGTAACTAAAGCAGAAACATGCTCATAAGATTTTGTTTTTAAAACTTCCATTTGAAACTACATAGAAACTCTTTGGTACGGTTGATACGAGCTTGCGATTTGGCTTATGCTCTCGTAACTTGAACGAACCATTGTGATAGCTAGAAATATAAAAAATTTAGGTAAATCTTCTTTTTAACCTTAGTCTCTCTCTAAGAGAATAGGGTTAGTTGTTGGAAGTTGATTCTCATTGACAATAAAAGACCCATGTATATAAGCCATGGTACAACTTAATCATAATCCTAAACCTAAACAGAAAAACACTGTAAACACAATTACATTCAAGTTATAATATAATGTGTGACATTCTAAAAAACTTTATCGAGATCAGGGTGGGTGGTGTATACTAGAGTTGTTATTCATATTGCAGATTGCAGATTGCATTGTATAAGTGACTCATGTAGATTGTAAGTTAGGGAAAGTATGGTTATGAAAAAGCCATGTAATAGAGCAAAACTGTAGTTCAATAGAATGCATAATTATGTGTTTGAAATGGTGTAAT
This sequence comes from Alliaria petiolata, assembly GCA_020283515.1. Lineage (NCBI taxonomy): Eukaryota > Viridiplantae > Streptophyta > Magnoliopsida > Brassicales > Brassicaceae > Alliaria > Alliaria petiolata. The sequence goes on from JAHZTW010000005.1 coordinate 5,105,573, forward strand.
TGATTTTTGTTTCTAATAGATTCATTGGTGGACGTTGTTCTAGAAATGTAGCCATATAGGTTGGAGAAATCAAACCTCGTTTTGTGTTTTTGTTCGGTTAACGATTCGAGGACTTAACGATTCCGACGAAAAATGGAGTCTCGGCATAATAACGGAGTTATACTTTTATGTATCACTCAATTTGTTTTTTTTATAACAAGTTAATTATATACCAAAAGAACAGTTTCTATTACAAAAGCTCGACGAAGTTATAAAGTTTCCAAAATGCCCAAAAAAAAGAAGAAAAAAGCCAAATCGAAACATGGTGAAGAGCATACAATCCAGGAGATCAATTACTCATAAGAAAACCAGAGTGATACAGATTCGTAAGCTTCATTTTTCCCTGTCGCTTTTTAAATGGAACCTTAGTTTATGAACTAGTGTTCATATTGCTATATATTATAATATCAATCTGAAATTTTGGTATTTACAGTAAGTGAACTTGTTTTGTTTGCACAAAAAACAATCATTGTGTTCATCCTATTTAAATTGGATTCACTGTGACCATTCTAATAATGTGCTGTCTTAAATCTCTACATGATTATTATGTAAAGTGTAAGAGGAAACGAGCAGTCTGAAAATTAGATGCATGTGGAACGTGAGGGATTATGGGTGCAGTCTTAAATCTCTACATGATCAATAAAGTTTCTGAAACTTCTGGTCATTACACTTCTCTCCATTTGAAAATCCCACCCATCTCATATATAGCATCATATGAAGAGAAACATGGGCACTTATTCTTTAATGCGTTTCAACTTCCAAGTTCAAAACATACATATATTAAACTTCTGTATTTGATAATTTTAATTTAAAGCATTAACATTTTTGAATATGATATTACCAAATGCTAACGTTTTTTTATCTCCAGCTACACAAGCATTACAGTCATAATTTTTTTGTTTTTTTTTCTAACTTATAGAAATTTAAAACCATCTCCCACTGCTTCTTTCCATAGAAACAAATATAAAAACCTAATCATTCATGTGTTTTATAATGTACCCATTGACAAATAAAATACTGTAAAACTAAAGATTATTTTATTTGATCTCAATTCATGCTTGACTGTAAGAGATCGTCTTCAAGAGAAATTCATATTAAAATGAGACTGTGATAGAGAGGCGGAAGCTATGACGAATTCGAGATCAGAATTCCAGGAAAGACGTGATCTAAAGCTCGTTTTCTTGACCTAGAATCGAGAGATTGCTAGTTTAAAGAGAGGGGTGAATACTCTCCGCAGTGCTTGAAAAAGCTCTTAATATTATTCAATCGATAAAATCAATGGTGTGTTTACAAAAGCCCTAGAATAGCTACTTATAGCATTCTTAGAGATCGACACAAATATTCTACTTATCAAAAGGATTAATAAATGTAAAAACAAAACAATATAGGAAATATCCTAAGAGTAAAACCAAAACGAAAAAGGAAATAGGAGATACTTGACGAACACGTAAAAGCCCATGTCGTGTTCGTCGTTAAGCCCGTAACACATAAGATGCGATGCATCAGGTCTCTCCGGATTGGAGAGGATTCGACCACGAATCAGACGTCTTGTTGTCACCGTGAAATGGCCATAAATGTTTGACATTGAAGACATCGTACGTACGCACATCCGGAGGAAGGCGTACACGATACGCATTGGAGTTGATGCGTGCCACCACATCGACGGGCCTAGCTTTCGAGACTTGAGTTTGTTATATGCACCGGCTGGAAAGCGATCCTTAGTAAGCACTACCCATACTAAGTCTCCGGGTTCAAAAATAACTTTGCGACGCTTAACATCCGCCGATGCTTTGTATTTTGAATCTAAATTTCTAAATTACAATGCGCTTGCCGAGTGACCACCTGGAGGTCGGCCACAAATTCAACAGCTTCGCCATGAAGTTGTGTCTTGTCCGGTACCTGAGAGAGGTCTAAAGGGCAACGCGGGACAATCCCATAGACAACTCGGAAAGGACAATAACCCAAACTCCTATTCAAAGCGTGATTGTGAGAAAATTCAGCTTGGCAAAGTTTTGCATCCCACGACTTGATGTTGTCACCAACCAAACAGCGCAGTAAATTGCCAAAGCGCTCGATTTGGTACCTCCGTTTGACCATCCGTTTGGGGATGATAAGCTGAACTCATGTCAAGTGATGTAGCAAGTAACTTCCACAAAGGTCTCCAAAAATGGCTTAAGAATCTTGTGTCGTGTGATATGGGTCAAATTTACCTTAAGCAACTCTCTCAAATTAAGAGATCAGTTGTAGTACTTAGGGATCGAATCCACAGAGAAGGGATAGTCACACAGCAGTTTTCTAATTTCAAATTAAGCTAAGAAACAATATGGAATTAAAAGACAGAAAGCAATTAAACGATTTAGATTCAGGAGACGAAACGCTAGGTTCAGGGAAATTCTCAGGTGATCTAAATTGCAGGTCTAGACAGAATGTTAGGAATTATGAAGTACTGTTCTAGAACTCGAAACACTAATGTAAAATCAACCAACTCTCGCTGCGAAGATTATCTATGTCTAAACCCTAGAATTCCAAATCTCTTTGCAAATCCTATCGATTCAAACAAGCATTAAA
>JAHZTW010000005.1:5114667-5242447 GCA_020283515.1 Alliaria petiolata
GCCTAAACAATGGCTGAAAAACTATATTTATAGGCTCAGGTACGAGTTTTCAATTCCCAAAAGGATTAGGAAAAGTCTTGGAGATTTCCTTTTCTTCAAAAACTGGAAACTTCTCGATTCTGGAAATTGGAAAACCTGGTGTCGATCGACACTACATGGTGTCGATCGACACTAAATGGTGTCGATCGACACCTTGCGTGTAATTCCAGTCTTGACTTCATCACTTCGTGACTTCATTCCATTAAGCTCCAAAATGCATCCAAATCTCCAATTTATCTTCAATTGTACCTGAACCTGCAAAGACTCTATATAGACTCGAAAATAGCCAAAATACTCTATAAAAACACTTATATCATGGTCTAAAAATGGATAAAAACCATGATATATCATCGTGATCAGAGACAATTGAAGTAGGCAAGCCATGGAGTCTATAAATCTCACGAAAGAATAAAACCGCAACACTGACAGCATCCGTCGTCTTCTTACAAGGAATAAAGTGTGCCATTTTAGAAAATCTATCAACCACCACGAAAATAGAATCATGACCCTTCTGAGTACGTGGAAGATCCAAGACGAAATCCATGCTTACGTCAGACCATGGTTGTGTCGGAATCGGTAACGGGAGATACAGCCCCGAATTAGAAGATTTGCCTTTCGCTTGCTGACAAATGCGGCACAGTGCAACAAAACGCTCAATGTCCCGACGCAGGGTCGGCCAGAAATAAGAAGTCGTTGCAAGCTGGAGGGTCCGATCACGCCCAACATGACCTTCATTATGCAGCTCGTGAATGATCTGTAGCCAAAGATTACAGTCGGGAACACAAACACGAAGTTCCTTAAAAAGGAAGCCATCCTGCACGATGTAATCCGCCCGCAGCCCTTGTTCCGCTTCAGCGAAAATACGACCAAAGATAAGTCATTCGCGTACAACTCGGCGAATGAAGAAAACCTCGTAACTGATGTGTGCATTGTAGTCAGCAGAACATGCCGCCAGCTAAGTGCGTCTGCGACGCAGTTTGTCTTACCTGACTGATGGCAGATGGAAAAGGTGAACTACTGCAAATAGGAGATCCACGACGCATGTCTAGAGGATACTTTGGCTTGACTATCGAGATGACGCAATGTGTCCTGATCTGTGAAAAGGATGAACTCCCGATGTACCAAATAGTGACACCAATGTTTAATGGCCTGAACGATGGCTTAAAACTCCACATCGTACGTGGTATAACGCGACCGTGAACCTGAAAGCTTCTCACTGTAGAACGCAACAGGGCGTCCCTGTTGACTAAGCACAGCGCCAAAGCCTAACTTCGAGGCATCACTATGAAGTTCAAAGGTCAAGGAAAAATCGGGAAGGACCAGAATGCGAGACGTAGTCAACTTCTCCTTGATCAACTCAAAACCGCCGTTGCCTTCGGCGTCCAGTCGAACTTACCCTCCTTCATACAGCTAGTAATTGGAGCCATAATGGTATTGAAATGACTCACAAACCGGCGATAAAACGAAGCTAAAGCCTGAAAGCTACGTACTTCTGTGACCGTGCACGGTAGAGGTCAAGAACGTACCGCGTCCACCTTGGAAAGATCCATAGCCAATGCCTTAGATGAAACCACATATCCTAAGAAGAGAACCTCATTGACGCCAAACTCGCATTTTTGTGTAGCTGCAAAAAGTTGTTCCTTCCGCAGAATGCTTAAGACCTCTCGGAGATGGTGAACGTGTTCATCCATAGTTGTACTGAATATCGGGATGTCATCGAAGTAGACAACAACAAATTTTCATATAAAAGGATGAAAAGCTTGGTTCATGATACGCATGAAAGTACCCGGCGCGTTTTAAAGGCCAAAAGGCACTACTAGCCATTCGAACAAGCCCTCACGCGTCTTGAACGCTGTTTTCCACTCATCGCGGGGACGAATACGAATTTGATGGTATCCGCTCTTCAAATCAATCTTGGAGAAAGCGACCAAAGCGCATTGAGTAATACGCACAGTGATGCCATCTTAAAGCCAACCAAGGGTGTAAGGTGCAGGGTGATTCTCCCGAGGAATGCCCAGCTTATCAACTGCCGAGTCAGAAATAACATTCCGATAACTTCCAGAATCAACAATGAAACTGCATATGCGTCCTCGAATCGTACAAGTAGAACGAAAAATATTTGTACGAAGCCACTGTTCATCTTGGTGGCGAGGACTAAGAAGCCCGACGAATTACTAAAGTATGACCTGTGTCCCCATGTGTAGGAAGAATTGTGTCCTTTTCGTGCAAGTCCGCATCCTCGTAGGAATCGTACCCAACATCCTCGTCATGCGCGTTCTCTGCTAAAAGTCCACGACGATGCTGATGAGGGCAAGCCGTTTGACGATGACCCGGCTCGCCGCAAGCAAAACACTTAAGTGCGTTAGGACGTGTGGATCGGCGAAGCATCTGTTCTTCCGTAGGAGCTGAGGAACGAGCTGTTGCGGGAGGAGCGTGGCTGTCTTTTGGGAGTGACACCGAGAAGCTCTGTTCGGAAACACGAGCTCGAGAAGCTTGATTATCCACACGTATTGGACCGTTGTTGTTGCTCGAAAGTAGCAGCTCGTCGGTGGGCTTCACTGACGGTGGTAGGATGAAATTGGGCCAGGCCGTTTGAAGTGATGGGCGAAGACCCCCAATAAAGTGCGAGACGAGCTGGATTGGGCTGTTGCGGAGTTCATTACGTGTTAATAATATAGAAATTATGCCGCGTAGTCGTCTACACTTTTCCCTCCTTGGCGCAAGTTCTGCAGACGATTGTACATGGTACGATCGTAGTTATGCGGTAAGAAGGTGTTGCACGGATGTTTCTTTAACTTCTCCCAAGAGGTGATCGGTTCTTTCCCTGTGCGAGTTCGAGTGGATTTGATATGTTTCCACCATTATGCGGCGTGGCCGCGAAATCTCATCGCCACCAACGGGACACGTCGATCATCCGGAACCTGCTTGAAGTCGAGGATCTCTTTGACAGAAACCACCCAATCAAGAAGATCGTCACCTCCAATTCCCCCCAGAAACGGGAATATCAACCCGAAAACTACCTTCCCAGCGATTGTCACGTGCATCCTCATAGCGTCGCACTCGTCGGTGGTTGTCATCTTCCTCTTCCTCCGCTTCGGCTTGACGATCAGTAAAAAGGTTAGCATTTTCAACCCGCGCGTCGTCGCGGTGTTGAATTCGATCACCCAAACGGGTCAACAACATCTCACCCATCTCTTGAATTGATGTGTGAATTGTTGATTGAATATTTTCCTGCATCGCTAGGAGTGTGGTACGTAAAGCAGCCCATTCGGCGGAGGGGTCTTGGGGTTCACCGGAGTTAGCGTTGTTCTTCTTAGGAGGCATCTTTAGAACTCAACACTCTTCAGGAACGTACTGATTTTGATTCCAACTGATAGAGAGGCGGAAGCTATGACGAACTCGAGATCAGAATTCCAGGAAAAACGTGATCTAAAGCTTGGTTTCTTGACCTAGAATCGAGAGATTGCTAGTTCAAAGAGAGGTACGAATACTCTCCGCAGTGCTTGAAAAAGCTCTTAATATTATTCAATCGATAAAATCAAAGGTGTGTTTACAAAAACCCTAGAATAGCTACTTATAGCTTTCTTAGAGATCGACACAAATAATCTATATCCTTATCAAAAGGATTAATAAAAGTAAAACCAAAATAATATAGGAAATATCCTAAGAGTAAAACCAAAACGAAAAAAAGAAATAGGAGATACTTGACTAACACGTAAAAGCCCATGTCGTGGTCGTCATAACGCCCGTAACACGTAAGATGCGGTGCATCAGACTGAGAAACAGTATTCTTCGTTGGAGGCTCTCTCATTATACGATCTTGAGTGACAGGATGAGAGAAGGAGATTGATTGAAGAAGAGAAATAGATGAATATGATAAGTTACACATCTACCTTATAGGAATATAAACTATCTTTATTGACAGGAAATATTATCTTGTTTTTATACCATTTAAAAGTCACAGCCCCTTACTTGCTACTCCCCTGCACAGTGACTTAACATTTCATTAATGGGCCAAGACTTTAGGTAAATGAATTCACAAATTGGTAGGATGAATGCTAACCTCGGACACCCACGATTCCAAGTTCCATGAACTACTCAAAAATATGGTGTCTATCATCACCACACACTCGAATCTGGCTTTTTTAATTTCCGTACGTCAGAGCTGGTAATCTGGCTTGTGAATGAAAACCAACAATGAAAATACAACAAATAAGATAAGTAAGGAAAACGTGAAGAAGTTAGACATGTTATAAGAGGATAAAATATTTATATCTTTTAAATAGCTCATTAAGCCATATGGAGATAAGTTGAACTTTGTGAGCGTTTTATTAAAAATATGATCTGAAAATCTAAATGACCATCCAAATAGGAAGATAGTATGTAAAATATGACCTGTTTCTCTTCTTTATTCCATCAACATACTGATCTTCCCCGTCAATTTGTACTCTATGATTGTAGGGAAGTAATGAAATAATTTTAGTGCATTGGAATATTTTGATATCTTTCTTACGCTCACTCCATTAGATGATTTATTATTATGGTTAAAAAATAACCTAAAGCACTGAGAAGAGCATGCCTTAATAAGCTGCATCCCTATAACTTTCTTTTTACCCACAATACAGAAAATGCGGGATAAAAAAGATGAAAAATAGTCACTCTTTTTTTCAACATGAAAAATAAACCGTCACCATAGGTACTATACGAAAAGAACAGCAGCTGCTCATTACGCCATATCAGTTCGTTCTTCATAAATTTTCCTGATTAAAAACTTCAGATTCGCTTCATGTAAAGACGATAAGCAAAGTGAACTAACAAAAATGAGGATTGTTCAAACCTTCTCCAAGCAGCTGCGAAGGCCATTCTGTGTTTTCCATAAAATATTGCTGACCTCTATCAAAGAACAAAAAGGGTGTTTATTACAAAGCTTACACTTTTTCAAAAGTGTTCAATCTGAATAGCACAAAATCCATATGAAAAAAGCATTGTAAGCATATTTATCAATTGAGACAACCCTACTAGAGTTGTAACCTTATGAATTTCAAATCAATTAACAAACCAATAACGAACCAAACATTGTATAGGCAATGGAGTTAAAGTTGGTCATCAAGTGACGTATTCCATCTTGATCGACGAAATCGACTGTAATAGTTTAAGCAAAGTGTGTCTACCTTAAGAATTATGCTTTATATTAGCCTTGACATGAATTAGCACAAAGGCCTTCATTGCTTCCGATCATCGACCATCATTTTTAAAGATAAGATTCATTGTAAATGAATATCTAAATGGACATATTACTGAATGATTATTGAAATAGACACCTGGTCTTTTATGGTTTTGACATATGATGATAGAGACTCTTTGCATGCGTCATTAAGAATATATGGCCTGTCAGAGAAAAAAAAACATGATGATCAACGCACAAGGGAGCCTGCCTTTATCAGACCTAAACCAAGGTTCATATTTATCTGTTTTAGAGTATTTACGAGAAAAATAGCTTAAATCCACATGAGAGTGAGTGAGACCCAATATAATTTGTGAAGTAGCTACTTGTTTGAGAAAGTAAAAGTAGATTTCTTGAAAAACAAAACTTATATTAGATTGTATTAGAACTTAAATCGGGCACATAAGTAATTGCAAATCAAAACTCCTTATGTATTATAAGGATATATTGGAAGTATAACCTTTACCGTTCGTTTATATATATCAACAAACCAAAGAGAGACCGCCAGAAGATGTATTCAAAATTGATAGGAGAATCAGTTGAACGTGTCGCTTCATAAGCTGAGCCATAATGTAAATGGTTTGTGAAAAGTAATAGAAAAAGGAACACTCAAGAGCCGATAACTTTTGAATATTTTAGGCTGAGAAAAATAAGAAACGATATGAAAAGTTGATGAACAGTTAAATGTTAAAACAAACTCTCTGGTTATTTACCTGTTTAACTCGTCGTCAAACTCAGTTGTCGCTTCCTAGCGGCTAAAATCTAAGATCGAGTTTTGAGTTCATAATTTTCAAGATTTCATTGCCTAATCGAGGAAAAATCTGAATAAGAGATTAGCAAATTAAGGGGTGGGTTAGTTGGGCAATTGTAAGAGAGATGATTACTCATAACCCTTTTTGAAGAATGGAATGGAGAGGGTGAGGAGTACGAACGTAACTTAAAAGATTTTAAACAAAAAAATGGGAGAAAATGTAATTTAAAAGAATGTAAAGAGCCAAAGCGAACGAAATGTAAAAGAAGGGGATGTTTTGACCTAATTTGAGGCAAGCTTGTGATTGTACATGTGTTTGTGTTTGAAAATAATCTTTGAAATTGGTGTAGATGAACTGACGTGGCATCATTATATATAATCTTAGAAACGATTCGATTAGGTTTGATTAGAGCACCCACATCGGTGGCTTCTCACTAAGTATCACAAATCTACTATATAAAAGTAGAATGACACTCTCCTGGTTGTGATACATCATCACAGAAGAGCTTGCCACCTGTCCTTCATTAATTATTTTTAAAAAATTTATTTCTCTTTCATTAAATGCAAACCAAAAAAAGATATTTTTATTTTATTAAACATACAAGGGGATTCGAACCCACAATCTACTCAATAAAAATCAATAACATTATCCACTATGATATGAGTGCTCTCATTGACAAAGTTTGCGAAATTTACTATAATCATAGTGAAAGACATAAAAAACTATGCTTATCTAATACACTACAATTTTAAAATTAACTTAACAAAATAAATCAAAAGAAAAAATAATATAATTAAAAAATAAAAATGCTACAAGTGAACACCATACGTAGCTGCAACTTACCAAATCACTAGATTAAATAAAACATCTATTGTAATTAATGAAAAATAAAATTTTATTCGCAAAACCCAAAACCAAAAAAAAAACCATTCAAGCTAATTTTCTTAACAAAAATTAGTGTTTCAGCTTATCTTTTCTTAAATTCAAGTTAATCTCATTTACTTATGTTTTTTTTTATTTTTCTTAGTTGATAATATACTAACACTCATTTATTTATTAAAATCTAACTACTCATCAATTAAAATTTTACCTACTTAATATATTATAATCGTGACACAAGTCAAAATTTGATCGATTCACTTACCAGGTGTCGCGATCATGTTAATACTAATCTAAACGCATCCAACTTTATAGGATAAAAAATATAAACTAAACATAATTATAAACAATAACAATTTTCACTTTCTTATTCTTTCAGATTAAATTGTGTCTTCTGTTATGTATTTAATAAAATGTCAATTATTACGGTATAAAAAATAATAAAAAATATATTCAACACAAAAAATCATTAAAAAAATAAAAAAATAACATTTTCACAAATCCCAAACAATCATCTATACTATAAAAGATAAAAGGGGGCTCTCCAGTGTTGACACATCAGCACCCTCCCCCGCCCCCTCTCATTAGTCAACCTCAATAAATTTTTAACAAAAACTATCAAATAACACCAATAAATATTAGTCCAACTATTAAAATATATAGAATTTATTTAATTTAAATTTAACTATTTAAAAAATCAATATAACATAAAAATTAAATAAAGTTCAAAATTAATTTGAAACATCATAAGCATATAAATATTATAAAATATAATATTTTAAATGTTTCATTCCATTTTTTAAAAGGAATTTAATTCTCAAAATTTCCAAATTAATAAAGATACTTTAATTTAAATGCAAATGAAAACGAAAAAAATTATAAGAGTATAAGTTAAGAAGTTAACTTCAACCTATAAAACCAAAAGACACGAAAAAATGAGAAATAAAGAAAAAAATAAATACAAGAAAATAAAAAACTAAAAATAGGTAAAAATGAGATGGATTTAATGAAATATATATATATATATATAAATAAAACCTCAAAATATTAAATTGGGAAAAGTTAGAAATTATACTTTAATGCAATTGAAGAAAAAAACAAATTATGAAATTGAATAAGTTAAGAAGTTAACTAAAACCTATAAAATGATAAGATACAAATATATTCAATAAACAATTAGAAAAATAATAAATTATATAAAAATAGAGAGAAGACGAAAAATAGAGAAAAAATGGATACAAAAATTTAAAAAAATTTAAAAACATGAAAAAGAGCTGGATTCAGTAAAAGATATATATAAAAAATTTTTAAAATTGTAATTTTAGTAAAGTTAAAAATTATTATAATATTATTTTTAGACGAACGAAAAGAATATGAAAATTTTTAAAAAAAATATTAATGAAAGATATTACAAAGATCATCAAGGCAAAAATGTACGAAATATAAATTTATAAAGAAGCAAGAAAAAATCGATAGTCAAATTAAAGATCAAGAACATATTACTTAAAACTTAAATTAACAAAATATCCCTTCATAGCGAAGAAGAATAGATACAAAAATATTCAAAATTTTAAAACATAGAAAAAGACTTGAATAGACTCAATGAAAGATATATATAAGAAATTTTCAAAATGATTAATTGAAAAAAGCAGTTAATTAATTTTCTTATAAACATGAAGTAACATAGATAAAGATTAATATATGTGCAATTAACTATACATACAAACTATTAAATTTGAATTCAACTATTTAAAAATTATTATAAGAAGATGAAATTCTAATTTAATTGAAAAACATAATAAATATAGAAATCTTATATAATACATAATTTTAAATATATCATTATATTTTCTTTGTTTTTGAGTGATTTAATCTTTATTTTCAAATAAATTAGAAAACTTAAACTTTCTTACAAGTAAAAAGTAATTGTGATATTGAATAAATTAGGAAGTTTACTTCAACCTATAAAATTTTAAGATACAAAAAAATATTTAATTAAAAATCAAGAAGATTACAAATTATATTAAAAAATTTATAGAGGAGCAGAAAAAAAAAAAAAGAAGAATGGATACAAAAATATACAAAATTTTAAAATATGGAAAAAGACATGGATTCAATGAAAGATAAAAACAAAATCATCAAAATGATAAAAAAAATTATTAGAGTACTATGATTTAGACAAATGAAAAGAGTATGAAAATTGAAAAATCAAAAAAGATTCGTAAAATAATGTATGAAAAAGATTACACATATCATCAAAAAAAAGTAGAAAATAATTTTTTTTAAAACAAGATAAAATCAATAATCAAAATGTAGATTTAAAAATATATTATTTAAAACTCAAATTAAAATAAAACCCGCGCATCGTGCGGGTTCTCTCCTAGTTATAATAAAGAAACAAATTAGAAAAAGAGAAGAGAGAGAAGTGTTCCTCAAATCAGAAGCGATCCTTAAGTTGTGAGATATATTTTTAATAGTTGTCATTTTATGATTGGTTAAAGTTGCTTTTTGATTTAAAACTTAATTTTAATATTTGTGAGATACTCTTAAAGGTATCTCACTGATGTAAGTGCTCTTAAAAGTTAGCGTTTTAAGATTAAGTTTGCTGATGAAGTGGCAACTTTAGAAAGCTTTTTAAAAAGCTGAGGTGGCTGACATCTGTAGCCCCAAATTAGTTTTTTCATTTAGTAAAGATAGATAGAACCTGAATAAATATTTTTTGAGACTAGTTAATATAAATAATTTTTTTTATAATTTGTGTATTGGCGTTGGTTCAAAAAAATACATTTTATATTATTTATTTTGTCGGCTCCAAATTGACAAAAAAAAATATTAGGATAGTGATAGAAAGTTTTCATTACAGTGTTAGAGATAGAAGTAGGGCTGTTCCATTTGGTAAAACCGAACCGAACCAAACCAAATCAAAATAGAACATATGGTTGGATTTTGGATATACCATATTAATCGTATGGATGTAATAATTTTAAAACCGTATGATTCAGATATGGTTTGGATATAAACCTATAAAACATAATAATTCAAATTATAATATAATAGTATATAGTTATATTATACACTAAGTGTATGTAAATTATGTAATCTCGAAAACTAATGTCTAAACAAATTTTTATATAAAATAATATAATTAACTTAATGTTAAGTTGTTAACAATAAAAAAATATAGGTAAAGCAGACTTTTCTTTATTCTTTTCCATAGATGCAGCTGTCCACTTAAATGACTCATTTTCTTAAGCATGATGAATACGAGAGACTCGAATTTTGCTTACACTGCAAATTTTAGTTTGATTTTAAGTTTAATTCTTTTTTTATGATATTAAAAATAAGTGATTTAATGCTTTTGTTCTTATTTGTTTTTTTTTTTTCAAAATTTTAAAGTTTCATTGATTTTAAAATTAAAATAAGACACCAGATTTATTTTCTTTGATTTTATTTTTTTCTGTTGATTTTAATTCTTTTTATGTTTTATACTTTTTTATTGATTACTATTTTTAATTTTCTATCAAAAAAACCAAAATCCACATTTTATCATACAAAGTTTTTGGGCTTTGGTTAAAAACCGAATATTTCCAAACAGAACCAAACCATTATAGGTATAGTTTTAGAATGATAGTTATTTTTTACTAACCGAAAAATCAAAATAACCGAAGCGAAACTGAACCGATATCCAGATTAAATAGCCGTATTCGACATAATAATTGTAAAAAAAACAAAAAATCTTTTAATTTAATATAGTTAATGGGTCTTTATAATTTATTTAGCTTGTCACATCATCCTCTCATGCCACCCTCTAGAGTTAGGCATGGGTCCACTGCCATCCTACCAGCTTGTCAATTCCTTTTTGAACTACAATTTCACTTTACCGTTTCAACACGCAGATTACTGATCATAACGCACAAAAAGATAAATTATACCATAACATCAAAAACAAACTACTAACAACATATGCAACCTAACATCCTCCAAAACATCATATCATGCATCATCTTGTAATCTTATTCGTCATCTCGTCTTAGTGTCATGACTCATGTTATCATACTAATATTTCCACAGCAAGTACCAAACATCTCATGCATCATCCTACCGCTTCATCACACTCAACAAAACAATTCTAGATAGAACCAATTCTACACTACACAAGACACGAATGGGTAACCACAGTTACATGGGCGGAGCCAGGTACAGAGGAGGGGTAGAGAGGAGTGGGTCAGCTGACTCCACCTAATTTTTTAAAATTTAACATTTTTGATTAATTAAAAATGTTATGACCCCACCAATTTGTAGTGTTTGATCCGATATACAAGATTAAAAACATTAGAAACAAAAACTTTATTTGGGCTCATAGTTTTATTTTGAATTTGCGCTCAGTTTTATTTTAAACCCGCTTTACATGAATAATTATGGATCTCAATTAGTTGTTAGCTATATTTAAAAAACCAAAAAAAAAATATATACTTGTTCTTTTTCGTTAGGTTTTGTACATTTTTGTTTTATTGTCAACTTTACATTTTTTCAACTTTTTGTTAGCGTCTACATGTTTTTTTTTTTTTACTTTTCATCTGTTTTTGTTGTTCAGACGAAAAAGCATATTTTATGGCAATTTATAAACTATGGTGTTTTTAAATCATAACGAGTCCTCATTCACATGGTGCGTCTGGATATAGTTGTCCTAGATATGTTCCTTTTTGTATTTATTCGTACTCATGGGTTTGGAACAGTTGGAGTGTGTTTTGTGCTCTGCTCGCAATCTGAGCTAGGATCTTAGTGAATATAGCTTTATCTCCAACATCCTGAAGAATCGCATTCAAGATAGTTGGGAAGCTAGCGTTTTAGGCGGTTGGGACTCGCAAATGCATTTGTCAATCAGATTCTATGACTTCGTTTAGCTTCTGGCTTTTGGAAAAAGGTGATTGAGGGAAATCAATTTGGTTTGGGTTTTGGCGATTAGGGTTTAGCTTCGGTTGCTTGTGCTGTAATCAAACCTTTGGCGGTTGTTTGTTGTGGAAGCAATTGTATCTACGGGTAGTTTCTCGGCTCACGGCAATACACCGATCTCGCGCTCCTGCCTCGATGCTGCACCTCCGACCGAGTCTATGCCCCTTTCGCGACGAGCCCTCGCCATTGCTGGTGGCATAAACTTCACATTCTCCTCCTCTAGGGTCACTTGATTACTTCTCTTCCTATTCCTTTCAGGTGCATCCTTTTCTTCCTTCTTCTTCTCCTTTTCATCCTTCTTAAAATGCAGATTTTGTGAGCTATCAGGCGCGCCTTGAATATATAACTTGGAGATAAAGATCAAGGAAATAGCAAGTTTGAAGATATATGGAAGAGTTAATGAGATATGGAAGTGTTACTTTGATGAGGATAAATCAAAAAGTAATATTTCCTCTTTGTTTAAGAAACTTGTTAGGATGACAACTTGAAGAGTTAGTCACGAAATCCTTTAAGTTAGTGTCTAGAGTTGAGAAAAACATCTCTTTACACGTGAAATTCAGTGAGCTAAGTGTTGTAACCGTTTGGCATCTTTGAGAAAAAAGGGTGAGAGTTCATCACAAATTGAGAGTACTGGGTGTAGATTAGGGTGGCTAATCTTAGTGATCTCATAGTTAGTTAAGAATAGACTTGGATTGAGTTAAGATATTTTTAGAGTCGTGTAAATCCAAATTGGATACTAATTGTATTGTATTCAAAAAAATTATTAATAAAGATTTAAGGCTGTGAGGCGTTGCCAAATCATGATGTAATTTGTTGTGTCTTGTGAGTTCTCTGCGCTTAACACCATGTTCTTCTCCTTTAGTTACGCTCTATCTCTCTCTCTCTCTCTCTCTCTCTCCTCCTCCTCATTCTCGTGTCATCACACTAATGATGCGCTATCTCAATCTCTATGATTATTATGTAAACGATTCAGGTCCTTCGAACATGTGGAGGATGAATCAGGCGGTCTGAAAATAAGATGCATGCGAAAGTAAGGATCCTGGGTGTAGTGATGAACTACAAAATCTTAATATTATTGTTTTGATGCGGGCCATCAAGGGCGGACCCACTAAGAGAAAAAGTGGGTCATCTGACCCAGGGTAAATATTAAATATTAAAAGTTTAAGGTGAAACAATAAAAGTGCCCTTCCTTTACAAAAACAGGCACTTTCTGATTATGGGGCACTTTTGTGACTTTTTTCCACTTGAATAACCGAAACTGCCCTTCTTTCTTTCTTACCAAAACAACACTTCGCTTAATTTGTGACACAATGCGAGAAATAATTTACCATCGCCGACGTAGATCTACACATGTTCTTTTTACAAAAACAACACATCTGTTAATTTGTAGATCCGAGAGACGATTTACCCTCTCCGGCGTTGGTCCACACCGCCGTGCGCCTGGATCTGCGATGTTAGGTATTCACTTCGGCGATAGCAGATCTTCTTGCCAATACTTTAAGAACGGCGAATTGCAAGGTGATTTTGATCTGGGTTTGCGGATGTTAGATCCTCGATCTCATCGCTGCGTTTTTTCTCGGCATGCCGCCATCATCAGTTTCTTAATGGTGGGAAGGGTGGAGGAGAATAGTATTTTGCCCTTACAGACGCTTTACATGGATAGGGGGCCGTGGATAGGCACATGCAATCATGAGGAATTAATTCGTCGTGGATGGATACGATGAGCCTTTTGCACAGGACGAGACGTGGATGGTATTAGGTGGATAACCTAGTATTCTTGCATTCTTCAAAATGCAACTCTCGACTTGACCATGGATATGTTACGGATGGATAGGCGGGGGTGGATAACAGACACTAGATTCTGCGGATGTTAAATCGCCGATCTCACCGTTGCGTTTTTTCCTGGCCTGCCGCCATCATTGGTTTTTTAAGCGTTTGATTTTCAGGCTTCAAAAAGGCATTAAACGCAAAAAAAAATAATCAAACTTTGGATGATAAGGTATGAAAACAACTTTGTGATTGTGTTCGTTGTCCATACCATTGTGTCCATACAGTCATGTCCATATGACCATACCATTGTGTCCATTCAGTCCATATGTGGGGTTACTCAAATTTGAGTATGTTTACTATTGTTTGTGCGTGTGTATCTGGTGTATCGACAAGACTCGAGATGGTCCTTCAGCTGGTCCTGGTCCTGTAAGTAACTATATATTTTGCATTCTTTCTTTTGAATTTGATTTTAGGGGCTCGTTTTGTGTGAAAAATCTCGGTGTATTATCTCAAACCAAAATTAGCAAAGCAAAGAAAGATAGGGGCCCTATTAGTTTCACATTCATGATAACAATCTCGATCTCTGGATTTCGTTGTATTGTATAAAACAAGATGGACGCATGGACGTATTTGGATGGACAAATGATCATGGATACGTTTGGATGATAAATGATCATGGACATTCAAATTTTAGATCATAATCTAGATCTTGAGCTTATGTTGTTCCTTCTACTGTCATTGTTCCTTTTCTTTGTTTCTTAGATTACAAACATCAGAAGAAGAAAATCATAATTTGCCAACATCAAATATGGTTGCATTTTTTGGTGAGTTCAATTATAGTTGGTTTGATATAGCTTACGGCGAATAAATTCAAACATTCTATAAAGCTTGGAAAGTTTAAAAAGGAACCTCATATTATGCAAGAAGCATCGAATTAAAGAGGAAGGACGAGTTTCCTGTAGAGATCAACATCTAATCTCCAACAATCTTATCCATGTGGACAGTGTCCTCTGGATACTTTTTCTTAGGTGGCTCTTTCGGTTATTTGAATGAACATGAAATGTTTCTCTATTGATACGTCTGTTACTTTGTTTTGTGGATTTTTGTCATTGTTGGTGGACGTTGAAGGATAAATATAGTGTTGATTCTCTCTTTCTTTAAACCTCGATATGATCAAGTTAACCAAGATATTTGAGTTTTTGCAATCATTTTTTTTTTTAACACATCCGTGACCAAATATAGAAATATTGGCCGTATCCAAATGATCCATGATGATGCAAAAATCATTAAAAAGAGTTCGTTGCAATAAAGATACATAGTTACTTTTTGGATACTTTTGCTACTTTATGATCTAGCGCCTTTGCAAAAAAAAAAAGATCATATCCTGTATAAGTCTTACGAACAAGTATACATGTTTCTACTAAAAATATTTGGTACTACAAAGCAAAACCCAAGTGCAACTAATCCAAACCCAAATCTAAATCCATCAACATGGAGGGATCACTCGTTCGTTAAAAATCATATACTTTCTAAATCTTGTGAACAATGTCCAATCAATCAGTCCAAGTCAGACTAATTGCAAACTAGCTACTTCTGCATCATCCATGAATCCATGAAGAGCTTATTGATGAGAAGAACTTATTCCGTGTGGAGAACCTGAATACAGTGAAGTGACGGTTGATGTGTTCATCTTTTTAAGATTATGTGCTATGATGAAACATGGATACAATGTACTATGTATTGTTGATGGTTATATATAGATGCAGTCATATGGATGCAGCGATATGGATGTAATGGTATGGGTGCAACGGTATTGATAGTTGGATTTTACCAATCAATTACTCAATCTTACTACACATATCATTGTAGTATTTGAGGATCAGTCCATATGGGTTTGTTGTGACAAAAGAAATTCATAAAACTTCTTAATCTAAGCAACTTTAGTGAAGGTTTTGGTAAGAGATTAGTAACATTAAACAAGGTAAAAGACAAGCTATCTTCAAGAATAGTAAAAATAAAAAACATGTAAATTTTGGAAAGATGAATCCAAGGTTATGCTTTTGATTTTCAGGTGTTTAAAAGTGTAATCAATGATGCCATTTTACTCATAAGAATGCTAATCCCCAAGCTTAGAACTTCAAGAATAGATTAAACCACTTTCATGGATTTAATATTTTCATCACATTTCTAATCAAGAACAAACTTTCATTTGTAATCAAAGATGCAACAAGCATAAAGATTCAGTTCTAAACTGCTAATAAACACCTTAGATAATCACTTTCATGAGCTAAGTATGTAAATCTCTTGCTTAAATGATCCATGAATTTTACTAATCTTTTGGATGAGAAAATTCCCTAGAAATCTAATTCAACATGATCAAGGTTGAAATTAGCATTAAGAGCACTAAGCAAGAAGAGATATGGAAGAATCAACTCAAAGACATCAAGACTAACACCTTAAACACCTTAGATCTAACCAACCTTAGGTTCTAAAGAACTACTCACAGTTCATGATCAAACCAATAAAAACTTGTAAAAACTTGATAATAAGCATTAGAAAGAGTAAAGGGAAGAGATTAAAGAAGAAGAACTCTTGAATTGAAGTTTTTGATCCAAAGGTTTTACAGATAAAATCACCAAATACAGAGAGAGTTTTTGGAAAAGTTTAGAAATAAAAAGTCAACTAGATAATGATTATCAACATTGTATTTTCGTCTTAAGTAAACAAAACTGCGGGTTCCATATCGGTGTGATTACACCGATACAAAAGGCCGATATGTGTGTCGGTGTGATCACACCGATACTGCTTCCTTCATGTCCTTTGCGAGTTTTGCTGCATGTTTTCCTTCTGTTCTTCCCCTTCTTGGCTTTCTTGCTCATTCATCAACCTCCCAATAGCCTCTTCAAGCTCTAGAATACCTGAGAAACACTTCAAATGCAACATATATACAATATCCTAAGCTAAAACTCACTAAACTTTAAAATGAATGCAATCTAGCCTAAATCTATCTAATGAATGCATGTATGTATGCAAAACTATCCTATATAAGTTTTAAAAATATGCTAAAATGATAGACTATCAACTCCCCCCAAACTTGCATTTTGCTTGCCCTCAAGCAAACAATTATGACAATTGATAGATAGGTGTGAAAGTGGGAGCTCAAATCCAAAAATGCCAACCAAAGAGATCAAGTCATTGTCCAAGTTTACAATTCTAGGATGCATGTCGAGCTTGCTCTACTTTTAAAAACTTTAGCCACACTCATCACAAACATGAATTGAATTCAAGTCTAGCCTACACAAGCCTTCCTATCCTTCATTCCTTTAACATTCATTCAATTTGTAACCATGGATCATGCTTTGAAATGCCAAGAGAACTCATTTGGTTATGGGATAAGGTCTTGAGATAAAAATGATCTCAAAGCAATGGTTTGTTTCAAGTTCAAGAGGGAGCTCTCAATGAAAAGAATCAGCCTATGGCAAAATGCTAAGAGTAAAAACCAATAGATGCATACAAGGATGACTTTCATCTACCCAAGTGTCTAAAGATTTCTATACTAGTCTATGCCCAAAGATCAACCACTTAAGCTACCCTTTTCCAAAGGTTTTTGTTGCCTTTAAAACTTACACATTGATTCACCTTCCTTGTTGAACTTGGGAGTTTGGCTTCTTTTTAATGGCACTCGTGTTGTATGTGATGTCTCTTTGTGTCACCTCTTTGGATGCTTGCTGGCCGGATTTTATTCTTGTTGTATGGCCTTTTTTTTTTTTTTGTTGAGAACACCTTTTTCTTCTTTTATTTAAAGATTTCTTTGTTGCCACCATCTCATCATTTGTCTCCTCATTTCATCTCCTTGTAACACACTCTTTGTTTCTTTTTCTTCTCCAAATGATATCAACTTTTAAAAAGAAGAATTTCTTCCTAGTCTACCCATCAAACACCCTAGCCTATTACTAGCTTAAAATGCAAGCTAGTGTCTACATGAAAGCTTCTCCTTGTCGGCCTAAACTCAACACTTTTTGCCTAGGTGATTCAAAATTTTCGAAAATAGGCCTCACAATCACACACAAGATTTGTAGGCTTGAAAGAAGGTTCGGTTATGGGCGTGGTAACTACTTGGGATAACAAGAGAATGGTAAAAATGGAGAAAATATCCCAAATATGTATGTGGTATCCATGAGTTCGACTTGTCAAAACAATGCATGATAATTAGCGTCAGTTTTAGCGGTTCTAATAGATAGGAATAAAATCAATTCACAGCAAATTTCGACTAAAACATCAATGCCAAGACATGAATTCCAAGTGTGGTGCGGTCTTAACACGAAACTTACTCGAATGCATCAGACAATTGTGAACGTGAACAATGACTTCATATCGAAAATTAACATTTTTCAAGGAAATTTCATCATTGCTCCTTATGCAATATGAATGCAATCCTATATGAAATGCAACAAGACACAATCCTAAAATGCAAATGCAATGTCTAAATGCTATTTTTTCTTTTTTTTTATAGAAATTTTGTTTTTGTTTTTTTTTCTATTTTTTTTTCTATGCCTTAAATGAGTGCATGAAACACAAATGCATGAATCACAAATATGCAACACAAAATGTCAAATCTCTCAACCTCTCCCTCAAACTTAAATTACACAGTCTCGTGTGTACTAAAAGTTCAAAAACTAAATGATATATACAATGAAGTGTGAAGTGTTACCTCTAGGTCTGTGAAGATGAGGATGATGATCCGAGAGATATGGATTGGTTGGAGAATGTTTGTGCAGGTGAGTGGCTCGGTTTTCTCTTCCTTTGTTGCTCATCATGTGTAGAGGCTGATGAACACGAAATCTTTGCCTTGAGGCTCTTGTACTTCGCCTTCAGCTTCTTGTATCCCTTTAGTAGTTTGTTGATGGTCTTGTCCTGGTGCTTGTTCCATTGCTGGAGCTGGTCAATGTGGTCATGAGCCTTCCGCAATGCCGGGTTTGATATGGCCTCACCATAGGAGAAGAAATGATACCTCTCGGTGCTTTGCCTCGGGTCTGGCTGTTCTTGCTCTTCTTCCCCCTCCTCAGGTTCTTCGACTGGGTCAAGTAAGACCACGTTTTTCCTGGTAATAGACTCTAGATGCCTCTGAATCGTCGGGTTATAGAGCTGCATGAGAGGTGGCACAAACTCAAAGCTCCTCTGGGTCTGCAAAGAAGTGACGGTTTGTTGCGGAAGAAGTATCTTGGCTTCTCCATCTGAAGTAAATGAGAAGCTGTTTGCAAACAAGTTACCACTCTTCCCCGCTAAGAAATGAGCCTTGCTGAGGTAGAAAATGTCCATCCACTCTGGCTCTAAACCTTCTGCACCCAACTGATGGCCAACTGCCTTTAGTATCGGTGTAATCAGCCCACCGATACTAAGCTGAGGGGTCTTGTCCCTCATCGTCATCACCCAGTCCTTACATGAAAGGAACTGTCGCAGTAGCATGGAGACCAAACCCGTACCTGAGGTGTCTCCTCGAAGAATACCTCCGTCTCTCATCGTAAATCACAGGATCCTCGCTAAACCCATGTCCAGAAACTGCAACTCCTCCAGCTGTACATTCCCGCACTCTCGCCTGGAAAAGAATGTATGTGCTAGCGCCTTGTGTGCATACCGTATAGCTGGATGTCTGATCAGCGATCCCTTGCTTATTCCCGGCGTGAAAGTACCCGAGGCAATGACATCCCACAACGCAGCTAACTCCCATTCATCGATGGTAAGGGTCTTGGTCCTGCGCGCACCTTCTGTAAACCCGAAGATCTCCTCAAGCTCTCTGAATGACAATGTGTAGGACATCTTCTCAATCTTGAATTTGATATACCCATGTCCATCTTCTTCGGGTGTATCCTCGCCTTCGTAGTAGAAGTGCGCCTCTAATGATGCCAGGAATTGGCATGTCGCTGTTTTGTGTGCTGGATGAGACATGGTGAAGAAATGTCCCATTCCCATCTTTTCGAAGATCATCTCGACATCTTCCAAAATTCCGAGAGCTTGCAGAGACTGCCGGTGCGGGTATCGCGTTCCCTTGAAACCCACTCTTCTGAATGCTTGAAAAAGCTCTGGAATTGTTGGTATTCTTTTTGGAGCATCCCTTGGAGCTTTCCGTGAGCCTTTCTTCTTTCCCCCAAGCTCAATCTGATCATCGCTCTCAGTTCCGTCGTTATCGGAAACGACCTTCTTCTTTCCCTCACTCTTTGATTTAGCAGCTCTTGATGCTTATGCTTTTGTTCTCGGCATTGTTCATATATAAGAAACACAAACAATTCAATCAAATAACTCAAAAAGCAAGAAACAATGGCCAAAAAGCTTAAAATTTCTCATTTCTATACTTAGGAAAATTTTGACAAAACTTCAAAATTTCCTAATATTTTAAAGTGGCCAATTTCGAGTTCTACCAATTGATGATCATTAACCATGAAGGATGCAAGCTATTGCAAGTGAAAGCCCTAAAATTTGACAAATTTCTAGGGAGTAATTTGAATTTTCGCGCTATGAGCCCTAATTGTCAAATTTTCAAAATTCAACCATGGAAATTGTGTTATATCACTCGAAATCCTCTTATCTATCATTATCTATAAATGACCAATCCACAATCACTCAATTTGAACACCCTAAAGCATTTCACAAAAATAATTCCACCATTGAAGCACAAATGAAAAGCTTGGGAGATTGATAGTCATACCTTGTTGTTGAGTGAATGTAGGACGAAAATGATTAATGAATCTGAATGAGCACAAGATTTCGGAGTAATAACACTTGGAATCTCGAAATTTGCTTGAGTTTTGAGAGAGTTATGAACGAATTTGTGCTGAGTGGTTTTAATGGGGAAGAAGGAACACGAGTCGCGTCAATACTTACCATTTTTTTAGACCATATCGGTATGACCTTACCGATATAGTATGCCGATACGCGTATCGGTTTGGTTAGCCCGATATACTTGCCCGATATTGATATCGGTGAGGCCATACCGATATACTACACCGATATGCGTATCGGTGTGATCACACCGATACCGTACACCGATATGCGCTGAAAATCTTTTCTGCAAACTTTTGGCACTTAAGTCTTTTTCTTCTTGACACGAATCTGTTGCTCAAAAACACTCAAAAACACATTATGAACATATAAACAATAATATATACAATGATAAACATGGGATTGCCTCCCAAGTGCGCTTGTTTAAAGTCTCTTAACTTGACTTTTCAAACCCCTTAGGCATTGGTAAGATCATGAAGAGGGACTGAAGTTGCCTCTTCTATTGTATCACTGGCCAAGTAAGGCTTCAACCTATGCCCATTCACAGTGAATTCTTCTCCCTTGAGACCATAAAGAGTGACAGCTCCATAAGGTAGAACCTCCTTGATCTTGAAAGGACCGGACCATCTTGATTTGAGCTTTCCCGGGAATAGCTTCAACCGGGAATTGTACAGCAGTACCATGTGTCCAGCCAAGAACTCTTTCGGCTTGATCTTCTTGTCATGAAAGGCTTTGGTTCTCTCCTTGTAGATTTTGGAGCTTTCAAAAGCTTCCAAGCGGATTTCTTCAAGCTCTAGGAGATTGATCAATCTCTTGTCTTGGGCTGTTTTGATGTCAAAGTTCAGGAGTTTGACTGCCCATAACGCCTTGTACTCAAGCTCCACAGGTAGGTGGCATGATTTCCCATATAGAAGAGAGAATGGTGATCTCCCAATGGGTGTCTTGAAGGCAGTTCTATAGGCCCATAGTGCATCATCAAGCTTGGCTGCCCAGTCTTTTCTTGTAGCCCCTACTGTCTTCTCTAGAATGGCTTTGATTTCTCTGTTGGAAATTTCGACCTGGCCACTTGTTTGAGGATGGTAAGGTGTTGCCACTTTATGCTTAACTCCATGCTTCTTGAGGAGGCTCTCAAAAATCTTGTTGATAAAATGGCTTCCTCCATCACTTATGACCACTCTAGGCACTCCAAACCTTGGGAATATGATGGATTTGAAAAGCTTGATCACCACCTTAGCATCATTTGTGGGACTTGCAATGGATTCTACCCACTTGGAGACATAATCCACTGCTACTAAAATGTATTTGTTGTTATAGGAAGATGGGAAAGGACCCATGAAATCTATTCCCCAAACATCAAACACCTCCACCTCAAGGATTGGGTTCTGTGGCATCTCATCTCTTCTGCTTATGTTGCCACTTTTTTGACATGCCTCACATGTAGAAATGTAAGCATGAGTGTCCTTGAAGAGGTTTGGCCACCAAAACCCGGATTGTAGCACCTTTGTTGCTGTTTTGAAAGTGGCAAAGTGCCCTCTATAAGCTGATCCATGGCAATGATATAAAATGCCATTCACTTCTGATTGTACAACACATCTTCTGAATAGGCCATCAGAACACCTCTTGAATAGATAAGGCTCATCCCAAAAGTAATGGGAAATATCCTTGAAAAACTTCTTCTTGTTGTATGCATCCAGATTTAGGCACAAGAGCTTTCACACTTTTGAGTGGCGATCTTCGATACATCATTCAATTCCATCAATCCAATTACACAAGAAAGAGAGAGGGCCAGCTTGTGTAATCTCCATCATTTCAGAGAATGTGTTTTAGATATCCGACGTGTTTGAATCCGAGAAAGCTCATCCTTGGATCTTATATTATCAGGTATTAGAGAAAGATTCACAATCAGTTTATGTCCATTCAATATGAATATGAATCTATCTATATCTTTTGTTTTTTGTTTTTATTTCATTCAATTTATCCACACATACAAAAAAATATTTTCTTACTTTTTTGTCAACAACTATTTTTGTTATTTTTAGAAAATAAAAAAAAATCCATAAAACAAATTGGTTTGATTTATTCGGTTTCTGATTTGTTTCATTCATAAAAGGTATTTTAAAAAACATTATTTGCAATTTATTTCTATTTATTTTCTTTTTTTATTCTTGTTTTATTCTTGTTTTGTTTTGTTTTCCTAAAATAAAATCCCAAAATATACATATTTCTTTGTTTTTAAAATTTATTTCGTTCACAAACACAAGGAAAAATAATTTTTTTTTGTTTCCTTTTATTTCAATTCGTTTTGTTTTAAGTTGTTAACAAAAAAAAAAAATATATATATATATATATATATGTATACATTTAAAGGAAAGAGAAAATGCAGAGCACAATGGCAACACAAGAGGTTCTACAATCTCTTCAACAAATGCTAAAGCTGCTACAATCTAATCTAACACGACTTGAGAAGAGAAAGACTGAAGAAGACGGTTTGGTTTATGTACCATATCGAAACGACCATGAACCTAAATAACCTGATCCATCAGAGGATTCCCCATGCCCTCCAACACCTCCATTCACCTTTGACAAAGAAAACTAATTGGAGGAGGACCAACCAACCTCAAACAACAACACTAAACCGTTGGAACAAATTTTGAGGACAAATCTTTTCGATGAATGAGGGAATGATGAGGTCATCAAATTCAAACCTGTTCAAAAGGAGTAAAATACGTTGACACGAGCCTCCTACCTGCTGGACACGTCAAAAATACATAAAATAACCACCGTATCCACCTGAATGCAAATATGGTCAAAAAAATGAAGTACACAAGCCTACGATGAATTAGCCACGCCCAAGCCACATTGGCATGTCTTTACCAGTCTATCAAGAGTCCATACCATTGAAGAATCAAGGAAGACGAACCCATACAAGCCCATGAATCAACAATCCTTACAATGGTCCGATACGGACATATGTGCATCTCTCTCTCTCTCTCTCTCCACCTCTCTCTCTGGGTCACACTAGGTTTAGGATTCGGGTCGTCACTATGTGCTAACTTAATTTTATATGATTATTATGTAAACAATTTAGGTTCTTGGTTGGAACACAGTTGAGGATGAATCAGGCGTTCTGAAAATAAGATGCATGGGGAAAGTAAGGGATCTTGGGTGTAGTGATGAACCACAAATATTATCCATATGGTTGCTGAAGCTTTTCCCATTTGGGACATTCTTCCCAATTCGACCTGAACTATCCACCTTTTACATTGTTACGACAACAGAAAAACAAACAAACAAACATTCTCGCACGTTCTGAGTTTTTACTTTCTCATTTCATTATTTTATAACATTTACGTTTGATTATATATAAGCTATGTGATGTATTTTTACGGTGTATATTTGGTCAGTATAGAGAAGCTATGTATTCATCATCATCTTGGAAAGCATTTGGCATCAGAAAGAAGTATTGAGATCTAACATTATAAATTTATAAGGACAAAAGATGAAACCTTTATCAAAAGATAAATGATTTATACAAAAATCAAATGTTTTGAGATTCATTGATCCATCAAAAGAAGGCACTCTATTTCTTTAACTTCAATAATGAACATTATTACGAAATAAATTAAATCTTAAAGATTGTAGAATAATTGACTGAAATATAAGAAACATAATATAATTATTATTGTCGCTCCCTCTTCTTAATGGATTTTCCATAACATTATCGGACTTAACCCCTACTTGCGAAAAAAAATATAACAAACGTCTTAATCCTACAATGTGACTGGAGGACCAGCCTTTTGGGAGCATTGTTTCTTTGCCATAGGGGGTTAAACGGTTTGAATAGAAGATTTGATGCACAGTTGGCTTCAGCGTCTTGAATAACTTTGCAACAAGCAGGACCTATGTTACCAAATTGGCCGGACATTGCAGATTGTCTCATCTTTGCAATACATCCTGGCATATACGTCTTTATTGCCGACCAACATTTGCTCAAGTTGAGCATTCCTAGCATACCAGGTCCCGGGCTTGGTTGGAATGAAGCGGAAATGGAAATCGAAATGGTGGAAGCTGTGGTAACTGAGCGTTAATGGAGGATGCGATACATATAGTCACTAGGAGAAAACACAGGCTCTTGGTCAGCATGATGAATATATTTTAGGATTATACAATAAGAGAAAGAGGAGAATTAGACCTAGATGTCCAATAAATGATTTGTGGTAAGGTTGTTTTTGTTTGATGAAATAAATAATTGCTATGTGGTCCAATTTATAAGAAATATTATGTAGGGATACTATTTAGATTCATGAAAGTAAAACATATTTGAATTAGCTGTTGTTTTCAAAATTGGAAGGAAAATAAAAATAGCCAAACACATTGAATTTGATGATTTCAGGATTTTGACAGCTTTTGTATTTGGTCAATGATATATATATATATATATAATTGTAACCATTTTGTTTGTATATGAACCCTTTTTTTTAATGATTTACTAAATAAGACACTTTTTAGTTTAATTTAAAAAAAAGGCCATTGTTATAACTAAAGCACTTTAGTTGTAATTTGTACATGAATTTTGTCGATTATGCCCTTAATAAAGTTTGAGGGCTCAAGTGGACGAGTTTAGATGGACGGATACATGCTTGCTGTGAGAGATATGTTTGTTTCATAGTGGATGTGTGATTTTGACTTACCAGCTTATTGTGTTACATTTTACGAGCTGATTGTGTTATATTCGACCGGTCTTCCGTACTCCACCTAAATCAAAATCCATGTGGATGAGGCCGATGGACGAATAAATATGGACGATACAATAAAATATCTATATGGTTGGTCGTTGATGGACGAGCGGACATTGATGTAAAATTCTCGATCGTGGTTGGATGATGTTTTGTGGATAAGAAGACGGAAGCATTGCGTAAAAGTTATGCGTGGATGGATTTGAAATGGCGCACAATATACATTAAAGTTTATCTACATACCATGTCTTTAACTTCCAAAAGGAAATTTAGTTTCAACATTCAAACTAATTTTTACCCAAATGAAAAAAAAAACTTACACAAAGTAAAATTAAATTCAACATTCAAACCAATTTACAACATTTTCAAACAGAATCAATAATCACATGCAAACATCATTAATTCATCAATCATTTACACATTTATTTAATAGTGTCATGGATTAGATATCATGAACATGTTTTATGACAGATCGTCGTAGACAATAATTAACACAATGTTTATTGCAAATTTGTGAACAGAATACTATAGACTTGTTAGCATATACAAAGTATTGTACACTTGTTAGGATGGACAAAGGATCATGGACTAGGTAGGGTGGACAAAGTATCATGAACAAAGTATATTTGTATCGTCTTTGTTGAAATATAAATGCTTATTTGTAAAAATCATGAATAGTTAGTATGGACAATGATCTGTGGACAATGAATCGTGGACAAAATATTTTATATTTCAAATTGTAGCGTGAGAGTTTTGAGTTATTTATGCTTAGGGGCACTTCTAGCACTTTGGTTTCCTAAAAAGACAATTCTTGAAACATAGGCACTTTGGGTGTGATTTTTGAAAGCGAAAACTCCATTTTGTCCCTCCCTTACGATTATGTTGGTGCGGTTATTTCTTCAAGTCGACGCTATTAATTTTTCTCTATCCTCGCCAAATAATTAGGAAGAGACGTTGTTTATCAGAATTAAATGGCCGCCGCCTTAAGTATTTCGTGAGCTCTCGTATCTCTGTAGACGTAAAAAATCAATTTTGGAGAATCGGTCAATCGGTGACGTTATCGGAGGATTCAATAGAATTTCCGCCTTTTACCAAAACTAAACAGCGACTCCGGATTTTTTCTTTGGAGATGCAAACTTCTTTTTCCTCTTCTTTCTTCTTGATTTTTGGAGATGCTATTTGGATGTCTTGATTTCAGAGCTCGTATTTGGGTGTGTGTCGAATCCTCGGATTCGCCGTAAAGATTCTCAGTCGCTCAAAGGTTTCCATGACCGTCTCCGCTGGATTCCAGATTATGCGGGTGGACTTACTCGATCGAGACGATGTGGTTACACTCCACATTCTCGATGATACCTAGTGTATAGAAGTAGCTCTGGGCATTCGGGTATTCGGGTCGGTTGCGGGTAGGATGAGATCGATTCCAGTACTATCGTGTAAGAAAATTGTATACCCATATAGGTATCGAAAGGGTTTCGATTCGGGTTCGATTCGGATCCTACCGGTTTTGGTTCAGTCGGTTCTCAGAGTTGAGAACGGTTTGAAACCCAAAAAAATCGGTTATAATATTGGTTCGGTTCGATTCTGTTTTTGTAACCCAATTATACGCCTAATAGTTTAAATTATAACCGAAAATCCAAAATATAACCAATTACCCAAACGAAAATCAAGATAAAAACTGGACATTACAGAAAACAATAAATTTTCGTCAACTTTCGAACTGATTTACAGATGGAATTTAACTCGGAATCGGTAACGGAAAGATGATATAAATAGCTGACTGTGAGACCTTCGAAACCGTATGTAGATAGACCTCTAAATCTCTCTGGTTCATCGAAAAATAGGTCCATAAAACCCTCACTCGACCACCACAACGACAACAAAACAAAAACAAAAAATCGGATCACCGATTGGTTCCGGGTATAAATCGAAAACGAACCGATACCCACGGTTTCGAAACTCAAGACCCGTCGGGTAAATAACCAATAACCGAACAAGATCTAAACCAGTAATTTCGAGTCGGTTTCCTGTTCGGGTTTTCGGGTCAAGGTTTTATGCCCAAGCCTATATGGAAGCACATCAGGATAAGAACATAGTCAAGTCTTATGAACGATGCAGTGGATAGGTAATAGGGTCAAAGTTTTACCCAAATAAATCAACACTGCAAGTGCACAGCAATGCAGTTGAAGTATAAGGGGTTATCGAATCCCAAAGGAAGTAGATGCTACACTATGGTTTCTAGATTCAAATTATGCTAGATCAATCAAATAAAGTAAATTAAACTACTAAGTAAATCAGAAACGAAATCAAAAGTGGATTAAAGTTCAGGAGACGAAGGCGCTAGGCAAGGATAATTATCAGGTTGAATCAGAGAATGTAGATATTATATTGTCAGGAAATTATTAAGAACCGTCTAGAACTCGAAACACTAATGTAAAATCAATCAACTCTCGTTGCAAAAGTTATCTATGCCTAAATTCCAGAATCCCAAATCTCTTTGCAAATTCAAACAATTAAGGCAAGCATTAAAAACAGGTTCGATTGTTCACAAAATACCTAAATCAAATCTCTTTGCGAATAGTTATTTTGCTCATCTATGATTATGTCAAGTTATTAATAATGCTCTTGCATCTATTAAACAACCTAGGGTTTGATTTCTAAGTGATCAATTAAGAAATCAATATAAGCACAAATCAAGATGAAGATCCAAGTGATTTTCCTAAAAACATAATGATTCTACAAACTCATCATCAACCCTAAATCACCCTAACCTAACTAGCAAACTACTCAGACATGGAGATGAAAGCACAAATCATGATTGAAATAAATTGCATAAAATAAAAAAAGAGAATGATAAAGGGGTTCAAAAACTTCTCGGAAGAGTACAGAATTATCTCCCCAAAAGCTCAGGATCAATCTCTCTCTATGTCTCAAAAACAGAAAATAATGATGAGGTGTTTGGCTAAACAATGTCTGAAAACTATTTATATAGGAAGATTTTCGTGAGGGGAAATCTTGTAATTTTTCAAATCTTGGGACAATTTCATTTTTCTGATGGAAGTCGCGAAACTCAAGTCGGCTTGATTGGTGTCGATTGACACCAAGGGTTAGTGTCAATCGACACCAAGGGTTAGTGTCGATCGACACCCTGCGTGTAATTTAGCTCCGACTTCATCACTTCGGCTGCTTCTCCAAAATGCTTCAATAAGCTCCAAAATCTTCTGTTAAGCTCCAAATGCACTCCATCCTGTAAAGACTCTAAAAAGACTCTAAAATACCAAAAGACTCTATAAAATGGACTTATATCATGGTCAAAAACCGGTAAAAACCATGATATATCAACTCCCCCATACTTAGCTTTTGTTTGCCCCTCAAGCAAAACAGAAACTTGGAATGAAGTAGAAGTTTGAAAACAGAAACATTCAGCTATCCTTTAGAACGCCACAATTGTTAACACTCTTGAATCCACATGCAATAGAGCCAACCTTAGATAATGTTTGGTGTACTTACCACAAGCTTAGCAATCTCCCAGTTTGAATCCAGATCATTTCCTTAATGAAATTTCGAACTCTAACAATGGTATGACCAAAGAACTTTCCAGATTCTTTCCCTTTCTTAGTTCTTTAACAAGGCATTCTTTGTACAGCTCTCCTATTTTCTCTTCCCATAGTCAACTGTTGCCCATTTTCAGGGTGTTCTAAGATCTTTTCATTGACTTTTTCTTATTCTTTTGAAGCCTTGGAATAGTGCTGCTCTTTACTTGTGTTCCTTGTGAGGAGACAGGTTCATGAGCTCTCACTAATATTGTTCCTTGTGAGGAGACAAGATCATGAGGATCTTTGCACTATTCCTTGGTCAGACTTCTTATTTCTTTTCTTTTCTCAAGGGAAGATCAAGGAGAGACTGCAATTTGCTTGTCTTATCAGAGCTGAAAGAGAAATCAAGTTCAGTGCATACCTAGTTCTATTTAAGGGAATCTGAACTCTCTATGTTAGATTGATCCACTTGTAGCTTTCTTCTTAGTAAGACCTGTAATCAACTACTATAGCAATGGTCCTTCAAGTGTCAACATTATGTGGTTAGTTCCAAGAAAGACTGAAAGTTTCAACTGATTTTGACTCAATAAACAAATTTTTGACAGACTCAACTGACTCTCAAAACAAAACACAATGTTAGCAACTACCTCCCCCAGACTTGAACAACATTGTCCCCAGTGTTATTAATTTTGAGATTGGATAGAAATTTTTTGTGTGAAACTGTTACAGAATCAAGAGAAAAGGGGATTACCTTAACCTACGAGTAGCGTCAATCGACACATGGTGGTGTCGATCGTTGCTATGTGATGGTGTCGATCGACACATAGTGGTGTCGATCGACACTTTGTCTGTAATCAGAGTTCCTTTTCACGAACTTGTATGTTGTTAAGTCAGATTGTTGTTAGAGTCATCCAAGCTGTTAGAAAACTCAAACAAAACGTTAAAAGCACAACATAATCCATAATCTCAAAGATTGCAACAAGTTTTGAAACAAAGTACTGAAGCAAATGGAAACAAAAGCTGACTCAAGATAAAAAGAAAAAAATGGACTAAAAGAAGAAGAAAAACTAAACAAGGATAGATGCAAATACTACTCGTCATCAGAACGTGGTGGTGTGCGTGGACGGACGCAGCCACAATTAGACACAACTGCGATGGCGCTCCAAATGGCCAGAACCATGTATCTCTGAAAAGCAGCCTGCTCCATAGGAATCTCAGGAGCATCCGGAAGGTGATGAGGTCCAATAGGCTGATGTACTCTGCTGCGTCTCGAAGATGAAACTCGTGGGTGATCCTCAGCTGGTACATGCTCTGCGGATGAAGCTGCAGCGCGGAAAGAAGCACCTCTACGTCTGGCGACGGGAGCAGCTCGCAGCAAGGTTGGACTGGGCTGAAAGGTGAGGTGGTCAGGATCGCTGGTGATGTGAGTAAGGTCCATGTTAGGTAACTGGACCAGAAGCTGCTCAGCTCGCGGACTTGTGAAAACCCATAGCTTCTCGGGCTTCACCCAAGTAGCTCTCCGTAAGTAATCCATATCAACCCACGCTCGCGAAGTAACAATGGTGCAGGTGGAAGTGTCTATCCCGCAATGCTGGAAGATAGGAGTGAGAAGGCTACCAACAGTCTCTGGTTTGGTCTTGGTTTCAACGAAAAGTTTCGTCTTCAGCGAGACCAAATGATGAGCAAACACAGCACCGAGGTTGACCTTCTCTGTCAGCTCAAACTCCTCATAAATGATGGACCAAAGTGCATGATACAGCAACATTAACTCAGCCACGCGCATCTTCCCTCGCTCATGCTTACACAAAAGTGTAGTAGCAAACAGGCGAACAAGATAGCGAATGGTAGGATGGCGAATGTCTGTCTGCGAGGAGGTCTTAGAATCATATCTCCCATTCCCAAAATGTGACCAGAAGTCCTAGTTGTCTGGAAGCTGCTGGGAAGGGAGACACCAGTGGCATGTTCGTTCTCAAAACCATAGATGCCACAAAGCTCTGGAAGTGGAATCCTGTAGCGAATCCCGCGGATAAGGAAGGTCAATGTCCCTTCCAAGGCATTCCTCACTATCTCCGTCCTGTAGTAGACTCGAGCTGTGGCGATAAACTGGCGTACTAAATCGGGGTAAAGATCGTACTGCCTCCTAGTCATAGTCCCCATCCCAACTCTGCTCAGCAGCTACAGGATGTCGTCTTTGATGCCCAATTCTGACATCGTCTTCTCATGAGCAAAGCGATTCGGTGTGACTTCCACCTTCAACCATGCATTGTAGAACAGTGTGTCATACTCATCCCATGTTTCGCTGATGTCTCGGTTGACACACTCGTCTTTTGCGACTTCTATTGCTGGTGAGTCTTCCCAGTTTCGTCCCATCGGAATTCTCGCATTTTCATGCTTAGGCCAAGGAGGAAGAGAGGGAATCGGTGCATCATTAGCAGTCCCAGAGGCGGACGCTTCAGTTTCCTGTGGTCTCTTAGTCCTTGGAGGCATCTGCAATCATAATCAAAACCAAAATCAAAATCCAAAATTTGCAAATTAATGTTCAAATTCGATACTGCATTGGTGTCGATCGACACCACTTTGTGTCGATCGACACCATGCGTGTATCTTCAAATCTTCTCAAAATCATGAGTATAATCCCAATTGGGCATCAATTAAGAATTCACACATTCTCAACACAATGAATCGACCAAGTTGAAGCCATAAAACCCAAGAAAAATCTCAAAATCGCAACATGTATCATGAATTTCCAAAATTTTAAAAATTTCAATTTTTGCAATTTTAAGGATGAAAATCAGTTGGGTAATGATCTAAACATGGTAGACAACCTAATTAAGCATCAATCAATCAAGAAATCAAGCTAAATAAGTTGAATTCGAGATTTTTCACCTTAGGGTCGAAACTGAAATTGGGAGATTTGAAGAACATACCTTGGTAGATCGAATGAATGGATAATTGATTATGAAAGAGGATGAAAATCCGCACAGAATAGGCCTTAGAATCACTCAATTCCGTTGAGAAATGGAAAAATTGTGATTTGGGGAAAAATTGTTCTAAGGCTCATTTTGAAAGTTATGAGAAACAAGAAGAAAATGTCGGGTTTTAAAGAACTTACATGCGTCCCTCGTGGTTGTCGATCGACACAAGGTGGTGGTGTCGATCGACACTGAATCTTGTCGTGCCCAATTCCTCCTTTTTGTACTTTTTTTTTTATAAAAAGAAAACCAATAATAATTAGAAAAACCAAAACAAAATAAAATAAATACTTACTAGTGGGTTGCCTCCCACTAAGCGCTCGTTTAACGTCAATAGCTTGACTGTTCACGCGATTAGGCAGTTGGTGCATCATCCAGAGACACAATGTGTCCTACTGGAATCTCGGCTTGAGCTCAATAGTGTTTCACCCTTTGCCATTCACAATGAACTCTTCTCCTTTGGAGTTTGTCAGCACAATTGCTCCATAAGGTCTGACCTCTTTGATGGTGAAGGGACCTGACCGATGTGAACGCAATTTTTCAGGAAACAATTACAAACGAGAGTTATACAGAAGTACCTGATCATTTGGTTCGAACTGTCTGGAGATGATCTTCTTATCATGATATGCCTTAGTCCTTTCTTTGTAGATCTTTGAGTTCTCGTAAGCATGATAGCGAAGTTCATCTAACTCGTTGAGCTGTACAAGCCGCCTTTCTGCAGCAGGCTTCAAGTCGAAATTCACCTTCTTGATAGCCCAATGTGCCTTGTGTTAATTCCACTGGAAGATGGCAAGCTTTGCCATAGAGTAGCTGGAATGGTGTAGTCTCAAGTGGTGTTTTGTAGCCAGTCATGTAGGCCCAAAGTGCATCGTCCAGCTTCGCGGCCCAATCTTTTCTTGTCTTGCCCACTGTCTTCTCCAGGATTTGCTTGATTTGTCTCTTGGAGACTTCGACTTGTCCACTCGTCTGCGGATGATAAGGGGTGGCCACACGGTGTTGAACACCATGCTTCTTCAGCAGCTTGTTGAAAATCTTATTGATAAAGTGAAAACCACCATCACTTATAACAATCCGAGGCACTCCAAATCTTGGAAAAATGATGGTGCGAAACAGCTTCAACACCACTCCTGAATCATTGGTTGGACTAGCAATTGCTTCTACCCATTTGGACACATAGTCCACAACAACCAATATGTACTTCTTCCCATAGATGAGGGGAAAGGACCCATGAAATCAATGCCCCAACAATCAAAGATTTCAACTTCAAGGATGAAGTTTTGTGGCATCTCATGTCTCTTGCTAATATTCCCTCTCCTTTGACAGACATCACATTGAGTTATGAACAGCTGTGCATCCTTGAACATAGTAGGCCACCAAAAGCCTGCTTGAAGAACTTTGGAAACCGTCTTGAAAGTAGCAAAGTGTCCAGCATACTCAGAACCATGACAATGGAATAGCACATCTCGAACTTCACTTTCCCCTATGCATCTTCGGTAAACATTGTCTGAACAATGCTTATACAAATGAGGCTCATCCCAATAGTATCTCCTATGTTCTCTCATGAACTTCTTCTTCTCATAGTTCTTGAGATGTTTAGGTTCAATGGCAGCCAGGAAGTTCACAATGTCAGCATACCACGGTCTATTGGAATCAGATATAGCAAAGATGGGTTTCCGAAACACTTCGTTCAAGAGCTTGTGAACCTTTTCTGATGTTGGTGTCGGGTGTCGATCGACACTACAGACGGTGTCGATCGACACTTGTGAAATTGGTCATGTGCTTGCGTCGAGTGATTCACGTGTCTTCAACTTTTCGGACGGGGTGTCGATCGACACTAGGCTTCCTTCTGAACACAATGTAGCTTGAAATCGAGTTTCAACAAAGTAGATGTTTTCTTCAGGAAGGAAATCATCAATTGGGACATCTTCTTCGATAATGATCCTTTAGAGATGGTCAACTACCCCATTGTCAACTCCTTTCTTGTCTTTAACTTCAATGTCAAACTCTTGGAGAAGCAAAATCCATCTCAACAGTCTTGGCTTCGCATCCTTTTTCTGCATCAAGTACTTCAACGCAGAATGATCAGTATGAACAATTACTTTGGAGCCAACAAGGTACTGTCGAAATTTCTCAAAAGCAAAGACAACAGCCAAAAGTTCCTTCTCAGTTGTTGCATAATTCTTCTGAGCATTGTCCAATGTTCGGCTGGCATAGTAGATAGCATGAAGCTTCTTGTCTTTCTTCTATCCTAACACAGCTCCTACCGCGAAGTCACTGACATCACACAACACCTCAAAAGGCAAATCCCAGTCCGGAGGTTGAACAATCGGAGCACTCACCAAACCTTGCTTGATTTGTTCAAAGGCTGAATGACATTCTGTTGTGAACTCGAATTTCACATCTTTGCAGAGAAGAGCAGTGAGTAGTCTTGCAATCTTGCTGAAATCCTTGATGAATCTGCTGTAGAACCCAGCATGACCCATAAAACTCCTCACTGATTTCACAGAATCAGGTGCTTGCAAAGTTGTCATCACTTCAATCTTGGCGCGGTCTACTGCGATTCATTCTGCTGAAACTTTGTGCCCAAGTACAATGTCATCTCTGACCATAAAGTGAGACTTTCTCAGTTTAGAACCAAATGCTTTTCTTCACATCACTGCAACACTGCACATAAGTTGTCCAGACAGCCTTTAAAAGATGATCCATAAACAGAAAAGTCATCCATAAAGACCTCCATAAACTTCTCAATCATATCTGTGAAGATGGACATCATGCATCGCTGGAAAGTCGCAGGAGCATTACAAAGTGTGAGTGGCATTCTGCGATATGCAAATGTACCATAAGGACATGTAAACGTGGTCTTCTCCTGATCTTCTAGATGGATTGGGATCTGGAAGAATCCCGAATAGCCATCAAGGAAACAGTAGTAGGGATGATTCGCCAATCTTTCCAGCATCTGATCAATGAAGGGCAAAGGAAAATGATCCTTCCTGGTCGCGGCATTCAGTTTCATGTAGTCTATGCACATCCTGTGTCCAGTCACAATCCTTGTAGGAATCAGCTCATTCTTCACCACTGTGACTCCTCCTTTCTTAGGAACCACATGAACCGGACTGACCCAAGCACTGTCTGAAACGGGATAGATGATCCCAGCTTCCAAGAGCTTCATGATCTCCTTCTTGACTACTTCTTTCAGGTTTGGATTCACCCTCCTTTGGTGCTCAATCGATGACTTCGTCTCGTCCTCAAGGTGAATCCGATGCATACACAAGTCGGGTGAGATACCTGAAATATCATCAAGAGAATAGCCAAGAGCTTTACGAAATTTTTGCAGCTTGCTTAGTAATAAAGTGAGCTCTGCATTGTTTAAGGAAGCATTCACAATGACATGATAAGTTGAATTAGGTCCAACAAAAGCGTACCTTAGCCTTGCATGGACCTGTTTTAGCTCAACTTTCGGAGCTTTAGCTTCACTCCAATCGCCAAGTGTGGCAGCTTTCTTGGATGTGCTGACTAATTCCTCTTGTGCGACCAATTGCAGGACTTGCTCACTAGCATCCATCATCTTTATGTAACCAGCTGCGACCTCGTCTAAGTGTTCAGCTTCTGCTGAAGAAGTCGTCAATGCTTTCTCCAAAGGGTATGTAGGATGGTCTTCTTGGAAGATCTCTTCAGCAAGGTTGGTGAGTGAATGGACATAGAAGGTATGTCCATCGATTGTTGGTCTCTTCATCAGCTTCTCCATGTCGAAATTCATCACCAAATCACCAACATTCAGCGCAATTCTTCCCTTTCTCACATCAATGATGGCTCCAGCTGTAGCCAAGAATGGTCTGCCAAGAATGAGAGGA
This sequence comes from Alliaria petiolata, assembly GCA_020283515.1. Taxonomy (NCBI): domain Eukaryota; kingdom Viridiplantae; phylum Streptophyta; class Magnoliopsida; order Brassicales; family Brassicaceae; genus Alliaria; species Alliaria petiolata. Next base: position 5,150,154 of record JAHZTW010000005.1, read on the forward strand.
TCCTTGGGTTCCTCATCATAAGCCAGAACCACAAAGTCTGTGGGAATCAAGCAGTCTCCCACTTTGATAGGAACATCTTTCAAGACACCTTCAGGAATCCTAATAGAACGATCAGCAAGAACCAAAGAGATCCTTGTGGCTTTGAAATCTGTCATGTCTAGTCTGAGAGCCACTGAAAGAGGCATCAAGTTGACACTTGAACCCAAATCGCAGAGAGACCTTCCAAACTTGTCCGAGAAGATGGAACAATCAAGAACAAAGCTTCCAGGATCGGAGAGTTTTTCTGGAAGCCGGTTCTGAATGACAAGCACTGACTTGCTCTGATATCATCATTACTCCTTCCTCCATATCCATGTTCTTGGTCATCATCCACTTCAAGTATCTTTTTATCACTGGAGTGGTTCTAATGGCATCCATCAAAGGGATTTCAACCACTAGTCTATCCATGATAGCCTTGCATTTAGAATCAAGTAGCTCCTTCTTGGACTTCTTTGGTATCAAGGGGAAAGGGATCTTCGGTTTGTAGATCCTTTCTTTTGCAACTTTCGTTGTCTTGAGCTGATCTGGTGTTGTCTGGGAAGAGCGTCGATCGACACCCTCCTGGTGTCGATCTTTCGTTGTCTTAAGCTGATCTGGTGTTGTCTGGAAAGAGCGTCGATCGACACTTTCTTTTGGTGTCGAGCTCTTCGTGTCGAGCTTGCTTGGTTGATCGTGATTCTCCAAAGGTGTCGATCGACACACCTCAGTGGTGTCGATCGACACTGGCTCTGCAGCATCAATCTCTTGATCTTCAACATTTTCAAATTCCTCGAATTCTTCAGCACTAAGACCCCTTTTCTTCACAGGTTGAAGGTTCTTCCCACTTCTTAATGTGATGGCATTCACATGGCGTTTGGGATTAGTATACGTCTTTCCCGGAAGAAATCCTTCTTCCATGTTAACAGCTCCTGCAGTTTGGGCAACTTGAGTATCCAGCTTCTTCATATGAACGTTCAAACCCTCAATCTTCTTCATATGAACGTTCAAACCCTCAATCTTTCCATTCAGGTTTTGGTACAGCGAATCAATCTTCCCATTGAAGTCTACCGTCATCTTCTGCTGTCCTTCTAGAATCTGTTCTAGCATGGATTCCATCTTATTTTCTTGTGCAGGAGGCTTCTGGTAAGATGAAGAGCCATAGTTTCTTGAATAGTTGATGTTTTGGAATGGAGGCTTTGGAGTATAACCAGAAGAGTTTTGATTTCCTGTGAAGGAGTTCTTCTGATAATCCCCATTAAAGCCTCTATTCCCTTGCTGGTTCTCAAACCTTTGGCCTTGAAAGCCACCTCCATTGATGTAGTTGACATCCTCTTTTTCACATTCATCATTAGGCTCGAATGTCTCTACCTCATTAGCAAAGTGAAGTCAAGATGTTGTGTACGTTGTCCAGCTTCCTGTTAACCTCAGCTATTTGGCTTCCTCCATTTGCACCAGTATGTTGTTTCCTCTCAAAGTCTGCATTCTTGGTGTTGTTGCAAGAGGCCAAATTCTCTATAAGCACCATCGCGTCATCTGGATATCTAGTGTTGAAGTTGTCATTGCTCACAGCATCCAAAGCCATCTGGTACCTCCAAACGATTCCTCGGTAGAAGATTCCGAGTAGCTGCGGCTCGCTGAAACCGTGATGTGGACAGTCCCTCAGGTAGGCTCTAAACCTTACCCAAGAAGCCTTGAATGCTTCAGTAGGTCCTTGGGCAAATGCAGTGATCTTTGTCCTTAGCTCTTCGGATCTTGCATCATCAAAGAAATTGCATAAGAATGCATTCTTTGTGTCTTCCCATGTGGTCAAAGATCCTGGTGGCAATTGCTTCAGCCATTACGCTGCATCTCCTGATAGAGAGTATGGAAAAAGTTTGCAGAACAGGTAGTCTTTAGACACTCCATTAGCCTTAATGATGGATGCAAAGTCTTTGAACCTCTCGATGTGGTCCATGGGGTGCTCATTAGGGAGACCATGGAAAGGAAGCTGAGCTACGAGTGAGAACTAAGCAGGTTTTAGCTCAAAGTCATTCCTATGAAAGGGAGGTGGGCGAATCGCAGCTCTGTTTGCGTAGAACTGCTCTGGCCTGTTGTATTCGCCTACCGTTCTTCCACGTCCTCCATTCGCAAGTGCGACTTGTACTGCTTGCTAAATGATGACAGCTCCATGCTCATCAAGTCTCTGGCCACGATTGTTTCTCCTATTGCCGTCCATATCTACGAAGTTACCTTCTGCGTCGCGAATCAAAACCATAGGCTCAGCCATCTCTGTCTGCGAAGGGTGTCGATCGGTTCGTACGTTCCAGATGACCGAGCTCCTGGTTGAGTGCAATTTGCTCCTTTTTCTTGTTGCTTCTGGTACTGCGATTAAGCATGCACCTGTAAAACAAAAATAAGAAACCAAATTAGTAACCAAAAATAAAAACAAAACCTAGTCAAAATCCTAATACTAGATTCTGTAGGCAACTATTACTTCCCCGGCAACGGCGCCAAAAACTTGATAGGGTCAAAGGTTTACCCAAATAAATCAACACTACAAGTGCACAGCAATGCAGTTGAAGTATAAGGGGTTATCGAATCCCAAAGGAAGTAGATGCTACACTATGGTTTCTAGATTCAAATTATGCTAGATCATCAAATAAAGTAAATTAAACTACTAAGTAAATCAGAAACGAAATCAAAAGTGGATTAAAGTTCAGGAGACGAAGGCGCTAGGCAAGGATGATTATTAGGTTGAATCAGAGAATGCAGATATTATATTGTCAGGAAATTATTAAGAACCGTCTAGAACTCGAAACACTAATGTAAAACCAATCAACTCTCGTTGCAAAAGTAATATATGCCTAAATTCCAGAATCACAAATCTCTTTGCAAATTCAAACAATTAAGGCAAGCATTAAAAACAGGTTCGATTGTTCACAAATTACCTAAACCAAATCTCTTTGCGAATAGTTATTTTTCTCATCTATGATTAGGTCAAGTTATTAATAATGCTCTCGCATCTATTAAACAACCTAAGGTTTGATTTCTAAGTGATCAATTAAGAAATCAACATAAGCACATATCAGGATGAAGAAACAATTGATTTTCCTAACAACATAATGATTCTACAAACTCATCCTAACCAAACTAGCAAACTACTCAGACAGGGAGATGAAAGCACAAATCATGACTGAAATAAATTGCATAAAATAAGAAAAGAGAATGATACAGGGGTTCAAAAACTTCTCGGAAGAGTACACAATTATCTCCCCAAAAGCTCAGGATCAATCTCTCTCTAAGTCTCAAAAACAGAAAATAATGATGAGGTGTTTGGGTAAACAATGACTGAAAATTATTTATAGAGGAAGATTTTCGTCAGGGGCAATCTTGTAATTCTTCAAATCTTAAGACAGTTTCTTTTTTCTGATGGAAGTCGCGAAACTTAAGTCGGCTTGATTGGTGTCGATCGACACCAAGGGTTAGTGTCGATCGACACCCTGCGTGTAATTCAGCTTCGACTTCATCACTTTGGATGCTTCTCCAAAATGCTTCAATAAGCTCCAAAATCTTCTCTTAAGCTCCAAATGCACTCCATCCGGTAAAAGCTCTAAAAGGACTATAAAAATACCAAAAGACTCTATAAAATGGACTTATATCATGGTTAAAAATTAGTAAAAATCATGATATATGAATAGGAGAAAAAGTGTTGTTGACGAGTCAGGTGTCAGATTAATAGCTTGACTCGATCTGAGTCACTAAGTGGTCTATTCAAGTCCTTGAGATAAACTCAGTGACGAGAACCGGTGCAGAAAAGAATCTCCCTACAGCATCTACATTTCTAACACAACTACAATTCTTGAGAATGATCACAATTATACATGAGTAGATTTATTCAAAATTTCAATCAAATTATAAGGTTAGTAATTGCATGCTTAACAAGGTTAATTTGAGATAACCTCGTATGTGTCAGCCTACGAATTTGGAAATAACTGCTCTAAAAGGATTGACTGCCTATGCCCCCCTCCCCCCTTATTGTTCAGCTTCCGCCTAATTCTCCTCAAACTCTGAAACTTATTATTTGCCCTTTCGATTATCACATTTAATGACATTCCCCCCCCCCAAACTTTTTTTCCTGCCCAATTCCACCTGCGAAATCAAAAACTCATAAATCGGGTTCAGAAATCGCGTTTAGAAACATTGTTTGCCCGAAAAAAAAATTGGGGGAAAACGTGATGAAATGTGAAAGTCTCGGGGGGGGGGGGAAATCAAGAGATTCAGAGTTTGGGGAGAATTAGGCAGAAGCTGAACAATAAAGAAAGACATAGGCAGTCAATACTATTTTCTTTGTATGAAAAGTCTAATTCAACTAATGGATCTATTTACAGCTTTCATATCTAAAGATGCAATACAATAACAAAAAGGATAAATATTCTAATATACCATAATATATAAGTTTTATTTGAGGAGGTATGGTAAAATCAACTTTCCATCAAAAGATTAAAAATTGTACTTAGTCAAGTGTTAGCCATATATACATACTACATTTCTTTTACAAAGCCACAAAGTCTACTTGATGCTAAAACTCAAGTAGATTGGGTTTGTTTCAGGGGATCAAAAGGAGAAGCATAAGTATTAACTAAGCCAAATATGCTACATTTCTTTTAAAAATATAATTAGACTTAACTACATGATTAGTCACAAAGCCTATTTGATGCTAAAACTGAAGTGGTTTAGATTTGTTGTAGGGGATCAAAAGGATAAGTAGAGGTATTGACTAAGCATAAATATGCTACGTTTTTATTTACAAATACAAGTAGACTTAACTACATTATTAAAAATATATATAATATATTTTAAAAATACTTATATATATATATATATCTAATGTATTTTTAAAAATTGTTATTTGTATTTGTTTTTATATACCATAATATATAAGTTTTATTTCATGAAGTGTGGTTAAATCAACTTTCTATCAAAAGATTCAGACATTACTTAGTCAAGTGTTAGCCAAATATGATATGCTTCCTTTACAAATACAATTACACTTAACTACAAATATAATATGGTATATTAGAATATTTATCTTTTTTTTGTATTGCATCTTAAGTCATGAAAGCGGGAAATAGATCCACTACTAAGAATTAGATTTTTCATACAAAGAAAATATGATTGACTGTCTATGTCTCCCTTTATTGTTCAGTGATGCGGTGGGGTTTTTACTTCAAGTTTTACCCCTAAGATAGCTGCAAGTACACAGCAATCACAGTATATTAATGGATCGAATCCACAGAGATTGTTGTTTGCGAAAGTCATAGGATTTCTAACTTCTTTAAACCAAAAGGGGATCTTGGGGTGTAGTTTGTCACGGTTTGCAATAGTGATATCAAGCAGCAGAAAAGAATTAAACGGTTGTAAATCAATGAATAAAAGGCGTTGGGTTCAGGGGTGTTCTCCGGGGTTCATGGATCGGATCTAACAAGCAACATGATAGGTTTTAAACGATTTTATGGGTTAGGTTCTTAAGCTGAAACGGTCGACTATGACTACCCCGCTTTCACGGATCTAGCCACCTGCGTTTATCTTACACTGCGGATATGATTTCTCATCCCACGATGCAAGACAACCGCGCATACATATCATTCACCTATTTGTAAACACTCACGGTGCGGTCCGTCGATATGCCTAAGCATCCTACGGTGCGATCCGCTCGTTAACTTCTAGATCCAGACGATAGACCACACGTTCGTGTATCTAGTCGCCCTGGAATCAGTTGCTAATTGATCAGAGAAGCAAACATGCAATAAGAACAAGACATCAACGAAGATACCTAAAAGAAACTCTATCTCTATCAACTTAGCAAAATCGATCCATGATTAAACCCCTTCGAAAACCCCCTTAAAAACCCATCTAGATGACTACTCGTTCATGGGAACGAGTGACATCTTTGAGATATGAAAGGTGTGAATTGTATTGAATAAGAAACAGAGTGAGAAAACATCGGATAAGTGCAAACGGGCTCGGGATGGGCCGGAATGGTCTGGCCGCGCGAGCGACCAGGCGTGGCGCGGCCACTAGTCTTCTGAGGATCAGTGGCGCGGCCGTCCTTCTTCTGGGGACGTGTTTGACGGACCTTCTTGCTTCCCTCGTAACTTGAGATCCAACCGTGTGATTGAACTCAAACCACCTCGGCATGAAAGAAAGCTGGAAGGGCTATCTTGTCTCCAAATCTGAGCTCGATCTTGTGGTGCAAAGGTCGTCATCTGATGCTGAACTTATGGCTCCGAGCATATGTCCTTGAAGTTCTCGTTTTGCTCCAAAATGTGTCCTTTTTGTCCAATTTCCCTGAAATGACTCTTAAGACTAGGAAACGTGGAAATCATTTTAAAACCGTTGAAAACCGGGTTAAAACACTTATAAACGATCTTGAAATAATAGGTTTTAGGAGTAAAATATGAGTGTTATCAACTCCCCCAGACTTAAACCTTTGTTTGTCCTCAAACAAAACGCAGATAAAATCTCGGAAAGAGGTTTGAAAATATAGGAACTAGCAAAAACTCAGCGACCGTCCTTCTAAACCATAAGTCATCGAACAAGTCTATCCAAGCTCAGCCTAGAAAATTCTCACTATAGTTCCTTCAACACTAGTCCTTTACGAAGCTTTCACTATCTAAACTCCAAGTTTCAGTCAACCAGCTCTCTAAGTAGTATTAAGATTGGCATGATCCTTGTTAAGGGATATTAAGCTAGATTCAACGAGGTTAGGTGTATAAAGGCTTTTATTGGTGAGGTTTAGAGTGTTTCGGGTTACCGTATAAATCTCCGGAAGGTGCGAGATATTATGCAAAACAACAGGAGAAGGGGAAACTGTTCAGGTCCACGATTTCCAATCACTCTTCGCACGTGCGTATCCGCGAGTTCTCCTTGATACCGCCAACTCCCCCAGACTTAGTTTCTTATGTCTGGTTCGGATGGGATGGCGCCTAAAACTTCTCACCATGTCGTACAGACTCCGCCTCTATGAATGTTCCGATCCTCTTAAGGCTCTTAGACACTTTCTTTCCGTTTCTTTTTATTATTATAATATATTTTTTTATGTAACTCTATTTTTAGCGGACAAGTACCATCATTACTCCAAAGAGTTCGGGTCCTTTATCCGAGTTACTTTTTCTTTTCTCTTCCTCTTTTTTTTATGAAACGGGAAGTGCCTCGATGTAAGAGTCTTAAGGATCACGAGAATAGTACCATTTTTTCGAGTTTTCCGAGGCATGGGTCGCCCTTCTTTTGTAGCTAAAACTTAAGTACATTAACCATTCGATCATTCGACAAGAGTGACTAGAAATCGAGTAGTTCCTCCCTCTCAGGAGTTTTTGCACATATCTGCATATGGTGAAAAAAAGAGAGATGCGTAAGGTATGAAAAGATGGTAAGGGTTTCGGGTATGGTACCAACTGTTGATGTGTTGGCCGTTAGGGAACAACAAGAGAGTGTGTAAAAATGGAAAAAGATGTCCCGAACATTCTTGCTTTTTCGTTGAATGCTTAAATCTGTTGACAAGGAAATTAAAAGTCAGTTTAAAGTCCAATAAAAATAGAGCTAGTGTGTTCCTTCCCCTGAAATCTCTATAGATCGGCATTCTCCAGGATTTCGCATCTCTGGCATTCTAGCTACCGCCTGGTCTAGTACTAAAGCTTGAAAGATCTGTCACTAGAAATAGCGTAGAAGCACACTAGTCGAATATCATCCTTGGTTTTGCATCATAATCCCTAAAACCATATTATATATATCGAAATACATCATTCTTAGTTCTTAAAAAAAAAAAGACTCAAATAAAAACCAAAACAAAGCAAAGTCATTAGTACGAACTCCCCACAGACTTAAATCACACTGTCCCCAGTGTGAAATAGTGGTGACAGGTCGGGAACAACTGATAACAGATGAAAAATAAAGGATATGGGTGGAATAGATGGAACCAGGCTCATAAGCAGAAAGAGTGTTGGCCGAGATGCGAAGTCTACTAGGCATCTGAACTCAGGGTCTAAAGGTTTCCATCTATGTGTCCTCTCTCTCGAAGCTGTCGCACCATCTTCTCAAGCATCACGGTCTGGCGTGCTAGCTGCTCCTGAAATGCGGTGATCGCGGGATCAGTCGTGGTGGACGGCGCAGCGGATCGTGAGGTACTGCGCATGGAGGAAGATGAGGTCTGGTGGTAGGTCCTCTGTCGGATCGCCTCTCTCTTAGCCTTAGCGGCTACATACTCCCCAATGGTAAGCGGTAGACGTGAGAACTCTGTGCGGAACTCGTCATGGTTCGGGATCCACTGTGGTGAACCCTCTGAAAGTCGCGGGACTGTGGGAGACGGTAAATAAACCGTGCGGTTGTCTTCCTTCCCTAGTCGGTAGCGGTATCCGAACCTGTCTGGATCCATGGCTGCGCCTGTCAAGTTCCTGTCCGTCTGAAACTGGGACAAGTCAAACCAAGCCTCATCTAGGGGCGTCTCAATGCTGGTGTCTACTCCTGCGGCCTCCATGATCGCTGTGATGATGCCTCCATAAGTCGTGAAGGCAGTCTAGCATCTAGGTGCGGTGATGTCGTGCTTCAGTCGCACGAGTCTCTCGGCTAGGATGCATCCAAAGCATGCTGAAAGTGGCTCGTCCCTAAAGGTAGATTGAAGTATGACGAGCTCTGGAATGAGGATGCATGATTGGTTACTGCGAGAGTAAAGTCGGTGTGCAATGAGGCGGTGCACAAAGCGCACGGCCGGATGTGAAAGAAAAGCAGACGGATGCCTTCCCTTGTCGTAAATGCCTCGGCCCATGAGTCCTCAAAGGTCAGCACTCCACTCTTCTTCAATGCTTGTCTCGCTCCTCAAGTCAAAACCAAATATCTCGCAGAGTCTAGGGATGCTTAGCTCATAGTCCCTAGAGCCAATGGTGAAATAGATAATACCATCTTTCGGATGTGACTTCCTTCCTCTCCGGTATGTTAAATGAACTGAAGATAAGAACTCTTGAGCGAGCTCCTTGTAAGTGGGTCGATCAATCTCCATAAAGGTCCTGAGCCTTAACTCGTCCAAGTACCATGTGGCGTCCTCGGTGATGCCCAAAGCGTCTAAGGCGGACTAATCGATCTTCAAGGTTGTTCTTATCTCCATCTTCTTCATCTCCTTCAAATAATCGATGTTTGCGTCCATTGGTGCCCCAAAGTTTCGGACATTGCGCTTGGAAGGAGAAGGGTTCAGCTCTCTTGTTGGCTCTTGGGGTGGAGGTGAGTCATCGCGGCTTGTGCGTGCTATCAATGAACGGCGGAACCTTCTTCTTTGTTCCTCCATGTAGCTCCATAGAGTGGTATCTAGACTTGGGTTTCCTAGCGCTGTCTCGTGTTCTTGCCGAGACGAAGAACTTCTCGAAGAGCTTGGTTGCTCTCTATTCTTCGAACGTATCTCGAAGTTCCGGTCGTAGCTCATTGTACCTTGCAAAATAAAAACAAAAACTCGACCAAACATGTGAATTTGATGTGTCATATGGATTCTCAAGTGCAATGATATAAAAGACATATATCCAGAGTTTCCAAGACTGAAACCAATCGAGTTTATGCATTAATATTCAAGATCAATTTGGTACTCATGCTCTAATTTCGGAATTTTGGATTTCCAAACCAAACATTTTCCAATAAATCGATTTTACCAATTTATTCTCATCAAACTTTGATTTTTAAGTAATACCTAGCATGAATTAAGTCCAAACTAAGCAATTTTCCAATAGTATCATCAAAATTCGATTTCTAGGGCATGCTCTATTTTTTCTATTTCAAAGATTTCAACTTTTTCGAAATTTGGTTGCAAAAATCGGAATCTAGATAACCTAAATCTTCAATCCAAGGTTCTCTACCATTATCCAAGCATCCTAGACAATTTTCTAGTCAAGCAAGAGAGATCTCAAAATTGAGTTCTTTAGGGATTTGTAAAATTAAAGACCATACCTTGTAGATGAAGATGAATGAACTTTAAAAAGTGAATCCTCTTTGAAAATAGATGAGCTTGAAGAAGGTTCAAATTTGAAAAACCTAGGATTTCTCAAAAATCTTCGGAGAGAAGAAGAAAAGAGAGTTTGATCCTAATTTCTTTTTTGCTTTTAAAAAGTTGTTTTTATCATCAAAGAACCTTTGATTTTCAAAAAATTTAAAACGAGAGAACTTACCTTGCGTGTTGGCCACGAATCAATAAATTCCGTTAACTTACATTAACAGTTATGATTTTTCGGTGCGGGATTGTACCAAAACGCAGGAAGTTCGGTTCGGGAGGAAAAACATAAGTTTTTCCGGATTGGTCGCTCAGACGACCGCTGGCCACGCCATGCTCTGTCGCGGCCGCAGCCAGGATTCTTTCCTCCGCGCGGTCGCCGTCCGTCGCGCGCCACGTTCCGTCTCGCCGCGGCACGAGCCGTCCCTCGTGCGGCCAGCCTCCTTCTGAGGCTCCTCCTCATGTTTTTGGGTTTTTCTTGGTTTTATATATTTTGTTTATTTTATTTTATACCTAAGTACAGAAAACTTGCAAAAACTAGCTGTTAGAATGGAAAAAAAGGAAAATTAAAAAGAAAACACGTACCGGGTGGGTTGCCTCCCACCAAGCGCTTTTATTTAAGTCGTTTAGCTTGACTTTGTTTGGAGCTCAGACGGTTGAGAAAAGTGCTTCAGGAGTTGTCTCTCCAAAATCTTTTCCTTGCTTCCGTATCAGCAGCGTGCCTCCGTTTCCGTTCTTTAGAATTTTAGCTTCTAAGATTACCTGCTTTGTCTTCTCAACCGACTTTGACACTTCCTCTTCTCCCAGTTCTTCTAGCTCGGGAGGGATCAAGATCTCAATTCTGGAGAAAGGTCTCGAGTGGAGCTGGTCTGCTTTTAATATCATACACTTTTTCTCCTTTTTAGTCGTGTGGCTCTTTGTTTCAGTGGCGAAGTATTTAGCTCCTTTGGCTAGTATCTTTTCTGGCTTATATGTAGGAAGACCACGAAGTTACTTACGTGGTCGATCCTCGCTCCTACCCTGGCCAAGAAAGGTCTTCCAAGTATCAATGGCTTGTCTTTGTCTTCTCCCATGTCCAGCACATGGAAGTCAGTAGGTACTATCTTATATCCAACAAGAAGTTGGACGTTGTAAACCATGCCATTCGATTTCTTCCTAGATGAATCTCCGAACACTAGCTGCGTCGGTGAGGGGAAATAGGTTGTTATTCCTAACCTTTCGGCGATTGTTGAGGACATGACATTGACGTTAGCTCCTGTGCCGCAGAGGAAATCTTTAAAGTTCATTCCTGTGATCGAGCATGGGAAGGTAAATGCGCCTGGATCTTCTTCTTTCTTCAGCCTATCGAACTCGTGGTTCTCCGGAGTGTCAAAAGGCGGATTGGCTGTTCCTTTCTTTATCGTTGGGAAGAGTGAGACGAACCTGCACTTTTCCCCCAAAGCTAGCTCTAGCTCCTTGGCTTTGTTGGTGATTGCTGAGATCGCGTTATAGAATCCTTTCGGATTATCCTCTACCTTTCCGGGAAAGATCCCTGCTTGTCTCTTGATGGTTTCAGCAGTTTGAGAGACTTGCATGTCTAATTTCTTCACATGGGAATATAGGGTTTCGAACTTGCCATTCAGATCATTGTACATGCAATCTACCTTGATGTTGAGATCCTTAACTGATTTTTGTTGAGACAACAGCAGCTGTTGCATTAATCCTTCTAGTTTGTCTTCTCGCGATGGGTACGGTGCGTTTAATGTAGCTTGTGGCGCTCCTTGCTGGTTGTTGTAGGGCGTGAGCTGAGAGTTGTAGGGTTGCTTCGGCTGGTAGCCTCCGTTGCTTCCGTAGTTCACTTTCTGGAACTTGTTCTGAAAGGGTCTTCCTTGAGGTGGGTATACTTGATCTCGCGGGTTCTCCACGTTCGGGTTTCGGTATGAGAGGTTGTTGTTGTTCCTGAAGTTATTGTTGAATCCATTGTTGAAGTTTCGCTTTGGATATGAATTCTGTCCTCCTATGAAGTTAACTTCTTCTTCTCGCGTGTAGGGTTCGTCTCCATCGTCTCCCGGGTTAGATTCTTCTCTTTCCCCTGCGGTCTCACACGCATTGATACTGCGCTGCTGTCCTTTGAGCAGCTGGCTCATCATGTTCTTCAGCCCGGCTATCTGCTTAGAATCAGAGTCTCCAGTTCGCAGATTTCTATCATAATCCGGACAGTTGTTGATGTTGCTTACAGCGAGGTTCTCGATGAGTGCGCGTCCTTGTGGCTCCGTCTTTGTTGTAAAATCTCCGTTGCTGGCCGTGTCGAGTGAGAGTTGATACCTAGCTTGCAATCCGCGGTAGAACGTGTTTAGCAAGCTGGCTCCAGAGAAACCATGGTGAGGACAGTCGCGTTCATATTCCTTAAATCGCTCCCATGCTTCAAAGAATGACTCGACCGGTCCTTGATGAAAGACTTGGATCTTGTTTCTAAGCAGATTGGATCGTGAATTTGTGTAGAAATAGTTGAGGAAAGCGGACTTGCATTCCACCCAGTTAGTGATCGATCCTGGTGGTAAAGTCTTCAGCCATCTATGAGCTTTGTCGCTCAAGGAGAATGGGAATAGGTTGCACTTCAGATAGTCGGGAGGGATACGGTTTGTCTTCGTGCACGTGGTGCTGCAAATCTCTTCAAGTAACTCGATGTGGTCCATCGGGTGTTCGTTTGATAGGCCGTGAAACTGGTTTTGCTTCACTAAAGAGATGATCTGCGGTTTGATCTTCAACTCGTCCTCATGGGGGACGTTAACTTGAATCGCGGCTCGATTCTGGAAGTGCTGATCAGGGGTGTCATGATCGGCTATGGTGTGGTTTCTAACTCGCCTAGGTTGGTTGGCGGATAGAACAGGTCGGTTGGCGTCTCGGTCATCTGGTTGGACGATAGGATTTGCTTGGTTCGCGCCATTTTCGACGATCGGGTTGTGTCCTCCTTGCTGCAAGGCAGGATCACGTTCTTCTTCATCCGAGTCAGCTTTGGGAATGCGGTTGATAGGATTTCCATTGTTGTCGAGTTGCGGCTCTCCGTCTTGTGGAACGTGAGGTGCTCGACCAGCGTTGCGAAGAATCTCTTCGCGGTTTCGTTGAACTCCAAGAGCGGCCTCTTCTTCGGCCATGCTGATCTGTCTTCTTAACCTTGGGATTTCTTTTTCGTGCCTGTCGATCTCGATGTGGCGGGGCAAGACGTTGGAAGCGTTCCTCCTAGTGGTCACACACCTGAAACATGAGAAGTAAACACAAGAAAATCGTGAGCAATGAACGGAAAAGCTTGAAATTCAACGCGGTCTAAAAGAGAAATTAGAAACTGAAAATTCGCAAAAGCAAACAATCTCCGGCAACGGCGCCAAAAACTTGATGCGGTGGGGTTTTTACTTCAAGTTTTACCCCTAAGATAGCTACAAGTGCACAACAATCACAGTAGTATATTAAGGGATCGAATCCATAGAAATTGTTGTTTGCGAAAGCCATAGGATTTCTAACTTCTTTAAACCAAAAAGGGAACTTGGGGTGTAGTTTGTCACGGTTTGCAATAGTGATATCAAGCAGCATAAAAGAATTAAACGGTTGTAAATCAATGAATAAAAGGCGTTGGGTTCAGGGGTGTTCTCCGGGGTTCATGAATCGGATCTAACAAGCAACATGATAGGTTTTAAATGATTTTATGGGTTAGGTTCTTAAGCTGAAACGGTCGACTATGACTACCCCGCTTTCACGGATCTAGCCACCTGCGTTTATCTTACACTGCGGATATGATTTCTCATCCCNAGCTGAAACGGTCGACTATGACTACCCCGCTTTCACGGATCTAGCCACCTGCGTTTATCTTACACTGCGGATATGATTTCTCATCCCACGATGCAAGACAACCACGCATACATATCATTCACCTATTTGTAAACACTCACGGTGCAGTCCGTCGATATGCCTAAGCATCCTACGGTGTGATCCGCTCGTTAACTTCTAGATCCAGACGATAGACCACATGTTCGTGTATCTAGTCGCCCTGGAATCAGATGCTAATTGATCAGAGAAGCAAACATTCAATAAGAACAAGACATCAACGAAGATACCTAAAAGAAATTCTATCTCTATCAACTTAGCAAAATCGATCCATGATTAAACCCCTTCGAAAATCCCCTTAAAAACCCAACTAGATGACTACTCGTTCATGGGAACGAGAGACATCTTTGAGATATGAAAGGTGCGAATTGTATTGAATAAGAAACAAAGTGAGAAAGCTTCTTCAAAGGAAATCGATTGAAGAGAGGTTTTCTTAAAGTATTGAAAAGCAAAGAACTAAGAACAAAAGATGAAAGGGAAAGGAAAAAGAAGTGGGCGGCTGCAGAAGAATTCTCTCTCGAGATCTTCAACTCTGGGGCCGTCGAACTCTTTCTCTCTCTCTCTCTCTGCGGTGTGAAAAGTGTTTCTGAAAAGCTGTCTGTGAAGTCACGCCTCTTCTGAAACCCTAAGGTCCCTTTATATAGGCTCCCAATCTTCAAAAAGTGGGCTTTGCATTTTAACCTCGGAAAAACATCGGATAAGTGCAAACGGGCTCGGGATGGGCCGGAAAGGTCTGGCCGCACGAGCGACCAGGCGTGGCGCAGCCACTGGTCTTCTGAGGATCTGTGGCGCGGCCGTCCTTCTTCTGGGGATGTGTCTGACAGACCTTCTTGCTTCCCTCGTAACTTGAGATCCAACCATGTGACTGAACTCAAACCACCTCGGCATGAAAGACAGCTGGAATGGCTATGTTGTCTCCAAATATGAGCTCGATCTTGTGGTGGGAAGGTCGTCATCTGATGCTGAACTTATGGCTCCGAGCACATGTCCTTGAAGTTCCCGTTTTGCTCCAAAATGTGTCATTTTTGTCCAATTCCCCTGAAATGACTCTTAAGACTAGGAAACGTGAAAATCACTTTAAAACCGTTGAAAACCGGATTAAAACACTTATAAACGATCTTGAAATAATAGGTTTTAGGAGTAAAATATGAGTGTTATCATTCAGCTTCCGCCTGATTCCCCTCAAACTCTGAAGCTCTTGATTTGCCCCTCTAAACTTTCACATTTCATCACGTTCCCCCCCCCCCCCTCCCTCCTCCCCCCCAACTTTTTTTTCTAGCAATCACTGTTTGCTAAACGCGATTTCTGAACGCGATTTCCGAGTTTTTGATTTCGCAGGTGGAATTAGGCAGGAAAAAAAAGTTTGGAGAAAAATGTCATTAAATGTGATAATCAAGGGGATAAAATCAAGAGTTTCAGAGTTTGTGGGAAATCAGACGGAAGCCGAACAATAAGAGGCGCCGTAGGCTGTCAATCCACTACAAAATGGTAATAAATATTGGAGCGGTTATTTGCAAAGTAGATGGGGTTGTCTCTTAACATTAATTATTAAACAACTAAGTGAATATTGTTTTTATTTTTAATTTATTTGTAATATGTAATGGTTTTTAGATTTTATAAAACATATATGTATATATATTTTATCGATTTTCTATTTTTTAATATTCTATTGATGTATTTTTGTAACACAAAATTGCTATGCATTTTCAAAATATATATTATGACAAGGCGTAAATATAAACTGTATTCATTATTTTGGAGTGTATCTAAATAAATTTTGAAGATTTTATATTTGTTTCC
Organism: Alliaria petiolata; assembly: GCA_020283515.1. Taxonomy (NCBI): domain Eukaryota; kingdom Viridiplantae; phylum Streptophyta; class Magnoliopsida; order Brassicales; family Brassicaceae; genus Alliaria; species Alliaria petiolata. The sequence goes on from JAHZTW010000005.1 coordinate 5,165,833, forward strand.
ATCAAAGCTACTTTTGTTTCATATATCTACTACATATTTAAAGTTTTGATTTTGAGATGTTCTCTTAAGCATAAATAATTGTTTTGATCAGATATAAGTAGGAAATATAGTAAACAAAATATAGTAAACGTTTTGTCTATCGGCTAAAAAAGTTTAAAATTTTAAAAGAGAAACATAGGAAAAAGGATTTGAGAGAACATATAAATCTGAAAATTTGTTGTTTTTGTCCAAACGTAGTTGGGGCTATTAACGTTCTAGCGTCCTTGGTTTAAATTGGATTCATTGTATTTGTAATTTTGTATGATTTGGTAGTGAAGAAGATTTATAAAAGTTACGGTAGATTAATAAAATATATGCGAGAAAATGTGGTGGCAACATTGATAAAAAACACCTTTATCAAAGTGAATAACCAAAAAAAAACTATAACTTACAAACTAACCAATTTATCTCTCTCCCAATCTCTCTTTGAATCATCCTTATTTTTAACGTTTCTATACAAAAGAAATTGTATTATTATCGATGTGCGTTGGTTAAATTAAATTTATGTATGTTTTTTTGGTTTATTTAAAAATTGTGGCATTTTTGAAAATCTATTTATTTAATTTTTATGATTCAATATATGGAATTTGTTTTTTTATATATGACAATTGTGGTTACATATTACAAATTTGTTGTAAACAGCAGATGTACATCGTTTCCATTGGACAAGAATTGATAAGAACTTAAATGACAGTAAATTAAGCATCCAAGTTCTTTACTCTACCTTCGGTTACTCCCTCTGTCCTCTTGCCAAACTGATGCCATCTGGAACGTGGCACTGTCCTTCTTGCAATGCGTAATGTATCATAGTTTCTCTAAACAGCTAATTTAATTTTGGGTAGAAGAAATTTTTGAAAATAGTATACACAAACCTCTCTTGACAAAGCTATTGCACACTGAGTTTGAATAAGCATTCCATCTAATCAGTAATCACAATCTGGAGATGCACCAACAACAGACTTCAGAAAACAATAAAGAGTACCCATAACGTGTGAGCCGAAATTACAATAAGCTTAAGAAATAACGTTCCATATAGAAAGCAGCCAATACTCAGGAGCTGCACCAATTGGAACTTGTGAATCATAAACGACAAGTCCTGCCTACAATTTTTATGTGGTGGCTAGATAAGGTGGCTCACAAAGAGGATTTGCCAACCGAAAGGAAAACAATCTGCAAACACTACTTACTTTTGATCACTTTCTTAGTGGGTCTATATTATCTCCTCGGTTGAAAAGTCCGTCAGCCAAATTTCGTCTCCGAGCCTAACAAAAACAAACTTCACCATGAAAATGCATATCTGAATAGTTAAAAATAAATATTTCTAGAGACTCCAGAGTCTAACTAAGTTCACCTTAAGATTGTTGGTACGTATGGATGTAGGACTTTGCTTTTTAAAAGGTTCGATTAGTTCCATGAGTCGAACAGGAGGATGTAAAAAGATCCCAATTCACCATATGTGAGTAGCAGAATCAGCTATCTCCTATGTGTAGCTTTAGATCAAAGAGAACAAAGTGAACTAAAATCAGAAAAGCGACTAAGCTCAACCAGAGTATCAATGTAAAACTCATTCATTGAACATAGTTTATGACCTGTGCATAAAAAGGGTTTTAAGAAAGGGTCAGATTCTAAGGGACATTGTAAATGGAATTAAGATTACAACAGCAATGATTGCATTAGCAGATTGTATTTTCGAGTGCAGAAAGGAAAACAAAATTATTTCACTTCTATTAGTATTGGATGATACCATTGATTTGAAGAAGAAGGTGCGTAAAATTCACAGAGGAGAAGAATACATATTACTTTTTTTTTAATGGAAATGTTAAATTTATCCAACCAAAAGCCGTTATTACATCAAGTGCTTCGTTTGTTTCGAAAAGTTTTAGAAATAAGGAACTACTTTACAACCAAATTGAAAATCAATGGAAAGAGAACCAAATCTCCATTCCTTAATCAGACCAATAGATGCGAAGTTACAAATTAAATATTGTATTCAAGGTTTTTTCTTATGATGAGATACAGAGATAGTGCTACACTGAAATCTAAGCGCATTAACTATCTGTTACTCCATTTGGATCAGACATTTTAATATTACTCCGTTATTATTATTCTACTATACCCACCTTACTTAGCTATCTACTTCTAAACTGAAACTAATAAAAAGAAGGACAAATAGATTTTGAGGTTTTTGATATGTTAGATACCTGAGGAGGCTCATACCGCAAGTATCTAGAAGCTGGAAAACAATAAACGCCATGACTACACAGAATCAAACTAAAATCTAAACACTCAGAAATTTTCCAGACTCCATGGCGTGCGGAAGTGTTCTCTTCAAGTTAGATTCAACAATTAATCCCAAAACGTATTGCCTCCCATCTTACGAAAGCTTGTAGTGATTTCCCATATTTGGAATGAAAGCAGTTGAACCATACTAACACACAACCAACATAAATCCTATAGACAAAAGAAAGGAGAAACGTGAGACCTTTATATGATCAATTGTGGAGAGAATATTTTTTGATTTTCTACACTGGATCACAAGTGAAGCTCAACCCTAGAAAGAGTAACAAAAATCTGTTAATTTGTCCGAGAACCATACTAACACACAACCAACATAAATCCTATAGACAAAAGAAAGGAGAAACGTGAGACCTTTATATGATCAATTGGGGAGAGAATATTTTTTGATTTTCTACACTGGATCACAAGTGAAGCTCAACCCTAGAAAGAGTAACAAAAATCTGTTAAATTGTCCGAGAAGCGTATTTAAAAAAGCTACAGAGGTAAATACATTCGTCGTGAGACTCTGAATTGTGAGGAGAGAAACCAAAAACTGTTTCGTTGTTGACTTCAAATAATCAGAAAAATGGAAATCAATGACCACTAATAACACATCAAGAAATAGTCCGAAAGTGAATCTATGAGCGCTTTCATTTCTCCCAATCTCCCCTGAATTGTGATGAACATAGTTAAAAATGTTTCCTAGTTGAGTTTAAACCATCGATGATAATGGAAAGGGACGACGAAAACATAGAAGACACAAAACTAAAACGAAGAACAAATCTTGAAGTGAAACAAAGAGAGCACTATCAGCTATCCTAGAATATATATTCTATTGTTATGCTAATTAATGTAACAACAACAACCAGAATATATATACTATACTCAGGTATTCATGGGAGGCGAAGCTCCGATGCTTGTGAGATTTAGGTTAGGACCTATAGAATGAGAGAAGCTATTGGTGAGTTACCTTTAACGGAGGAGAAGTGTTAGCGTAGCGGAGATCGAAAGCGATGGAGACAGGTTCAGTCAATCTGTCGGTGCGCCTGTTCGGTATCTTCACCACCTATGTCGAGTCGCTTCGCATCGATCGACATCTCGGCACAAGCTTTCCAATGAAAACTACATGAAAACTACGACTGTGTTAGACAAAGAGAATGGAGATATGACCATAAGTTAAAAATATAAGATAAACCCATGGTGTAAATTGCAGATCAGTCGGTGATAATAACCCAAAAAAAGTTTGAAATTGAGATGCACCTGTTTGGGAGAGTCTGAATCCGATTATAACATGTCATCTCAGAGCGTGGCGGTGATATGGTTGAGAGAGTCTGAAGAGCATTTGGATGGTGTCGATAAGGCTGCAATAATCGCAGATGCGACTAGAATTTCTGTGGAGATGGAGAATTAGTTGGGTGAGGAGATGAATGGAAAGTGGTGGCCAATACCAAGGGAGAAGAGAAGTTGTAACGATAGGAGGAGGTGTTGATTAACAAAGAGAANATTACTAAGTATTTTCCTGTAAAATTTGAATAGTTCTACTCATGTATATATGGTTTTGTTGGATATTATTCTGATGCATTATAGTTGTGTTATTTTCATATGATACAATTTTTTCAGTAAGTTCTTTTTATGAACTGATTCTTGTCACTGACTTCATCAGCATATCTCAGGGACTTAAACAGACCACTAAATGACTCAGATCGAGTCAATGTATTAAGGGGGCATATATTCAACTAGAAGAAGATGCAATTGTCTTATATGATTCTTATAGGGACATTAAACGAGATAGATATCTATATAATGGACAAAGGTCTTTTCACTTATTGCTAATTAATTTTAAATTGAAAGTCCATGTCTATTATATACTATGTCAGATACAATGAAAGGTATAAAGTGACATGCTAAAGACTTTCTCGGGATTACGGTGGATGGTGTACCAGAGTTGTTATTTGTATTGCAGATTGCATGGTATAAGTGTAGACTCATGTAGATTGTAAGTTAGCTTGAAGCGGTAGAGAAAAACGGTAGTTCAAGTGAATGCATAATTAATTATGTGTTACATTTTTTTTTTCAATAAAACTGTTATTTACAACAACCGAGAGTAAAAAAAAATAAAAAAATAACAAAGAATAAGAAAACAAAGCCTTTTGAACGAAAGAAAGCAAAAAGCTTATGGAGGCTGGTGGCGAACCGTGAATTATCTCCGAAGCAAATCTTCAAGCTTATGCGGGTGGGCATACTCGATGGAGAAGAACATAGTCAAGTTTTGTGAACGATGAAGTGGATAGGTGAGAAAGAGTTGTTGACCAGTCAGGTGTCAGATTAATACCTTGAGTCGATCTGAGTCACTAAGTGGTGTGTTCAAGTCCTTGAGATAAATTATGCTGATAAACTCAGTGACAAGAATCGGTGCAGATAAGAATCTTGCTAAAACATCTACATTTCTAACACAGCTACAATTCATGAGAATAATCAAAACCATACACATGAGTAGATTTATTCAAAAATTCAATCAAAATATAAGAATAATTATTAATCAACATCACTAGTTGACGAAAACATTTAGATTTCTTAACAACGTTTATTAGAGATAGCCCCATTAGAGTCAGCCTATGACTTTGGAAATAACCACTGGTATTAAGTATTGGAGCAGTTATTTGCAGAGTTTGAGGCTGACTCAGAAAGGTCTCTTAACATTGTTAAGCAATTACTAAGTGTTTTCTTCGTGACTGAATTTTGAATAGTTCTACTCTTGTATATATGGTTTTGCTGGAGATTATTCTGATGCATTATAGTTGTGTTATTTTTTTATGGTGCAGATTTTTTAGCAAGATCTTTTTATGAACAAGATTCTTGTCAGTGAATTTATCAGCATATCTCAGGGACCTAAACAGACCGCTCAGTGACTAAGATTGAGTCAATGTACTAAGGGGCGTATGCAACTAAAAGAGGATGCAATTGTCTTAATTATATGATTCTTATAAGCACATTGAACATGATCGATACCAAACATTTTGACTATTTTCATATCTTATCATTATATAACATAGTAAATAATGGCCATAGGTCTCTCAAATTACTCCTAATTAGTGTTTGGAAGTCCATGTCTATTTTATACTATGTCAGATACAGTTCAAGTTATAATGTGTGACATTCTAAAAGACTTTCGCGGGATCAGGGCGAGTGGTGTTAAGTGTCGACTCATGTAGATTGTAAGTTAGGGCAAGTATGGTTATGAAAAAAGCCATGTAAGATAACTAAACGGTAGTTCGAGAGAATGAATAATTATGTGTTTGAAACGGTGTAGTTTCTTTTTGTTTCTAATACATTCGTTAGTGGACGTTGCTCAAGAAATGTAGCTATTAGGTTCGAGAAATCAAACCTTGTTTTGTGTTTTTGTTCGTTTAACGATTCGAGGACGACAAAAATGGAGTATGTGCATTATAACGGAGTTATAGTTTTCTTTAGCACTCATTTCCTACAAAATGAAGTTAAAATTGACACGTAAATATTAAAAAAAAAAGTTACAGCGTTCATAGAATTAACACACAAACCTAGGAGTTCAACCTATGATCAGAATCATAAAAGAACATTCCTTTTCAATCGAGAAATCAAAATTTGTAAAAAATTGAATGTCGTCAGTTTATAGAGAATGAGAAACAAAAAGAACTGAAACTTTGAGTAAATTTTTTAAAAGAAATGCACTAAGGGTACCCGAGCTTCACTAGTGGAGTTAAGTCAATGACGAAAGTTGAAAAACCCTAAAATTGCCTCCGTCTAGAAATTTGTTTTTCCAATCTTTTTGTATTCTGTTTTCTTTCTGTAAGAACTAAAAAAAAGAGACACGACTCTCAAGAACATAGATAAGAAGGAGAAAACGCCTCTATATTTTTGGATTCAATTAATTTTTTCTTGTAAGACTCAATATATTTATACCCAAAATTTTTAATATTATTTTAATCAACAAATTAATATTATAATTTTTAAGTCAAAATCAAACATTAATCCAGGAAACAAAATTAAGAATTTCTATATATTTTAGGTCATTAGATTTTGAATTGTAGTCAATTTAAAATTTTAGCACCTTATTTTGGCGTGTTATTTATGTTTGTTAATGAATTAGTTATTGTTAGTAATGAGTTTTAAAGATTAAAAAAATTCATATTACTTTCCAAAAAACTATAAGATGTATTATCAGTGTTTGACTTTTATCATTCCTGTTATGTTAGATTTTGAATAAATATTTTTGCGTTTTAATTTTTAAAATTTTAGTAGTTTAGCTCTAAAATTTTATTATTTTATGGTAAAAATAATGAATTATTCTGTATAATATACCCAAAATAATTTCTTTCTTTTATTTTATATAAAACATTATCTATCTTTTTAGTAATAAACCTCGTGAAAAAGTTATGACAAAAAAAATGATGTTGCAAGATTTTATCAAATTAAGGGTTTTGTGCAAAAAAGCTCATAACCTTTATTTATTTATTTTGCAAAATAAACCATGTTCTAAAAAAAAAATGCAATTGCATTAAAAGCACCCAGCAATATAATCGCTTTATGTATGAATGATGTGGTGATATTAAGCATATGTGAAAAAATTAAAATATAATTGAGTTTAGTAATAATTAAATATGTTATGTAAAGTTTTTTTTTCTTCCGAAAGGGTTAATATGTTATGTTAAGTTTATTAAAGAGTCATGAAACTTAGATTAGGTTGTTAAGAGACACAACTCTCCACTTGTAATGTGTTGTTTATCTATTTAAGTCATTGTTGTCCTGATGTAAATAACTGTTTTCAGATTCTATTCTGATAATAAAAAGTTCTCATACTCTGATTTTTCTTCTCTCTTTGCACTTGAAGAGATTCGCCTCTTATTCACTTTTCCGGAAACATTAGTTTTTATGGTATCAGAGCTCTAGTAATAATTAAATATGTTATAGATTGTAAGTTAGCGCAAGTATGGTTATGAAAAAGCCATGTAATAGAGAAAAACGGTAGTTCAAGTGAATGCATAATTAATTATGTATTTGAAAAACAAACAACAAAGAATAAGGAAACAAAACCTTTTGAGCGAAACAGAGCAAAAAGCTTCCGATGGAGGCTGGTGGCGAACCGTGAATTATCTCCGAAGCAAATCTTCAAGCTTATGCGGGTGGGCATACTCGATGGAGAAGAACATAGTCAAGTTTTGTGAACGATGCAGTGGATAGGTGACTAGGTGAGAAAGAGTTGTTGACCAGTCAGGTGTCAGATTTATGTGTTTTAGAAAATCTGAATGATCATTATCTCGGTAATGTTGTCATCACTATCAGCGATTTTGCATTATATTTTGTGCTTAATAACTTGAGAGACCAATACCGGCTAACTCATCCCTAATTTGCGATCCATCTATCAAAGAATCTTATTGAACAAGATTGATTGTAAAACATGAAGGGACCAGTAGTGGGAAAATTCAATAAGAACTAATTAGGCGTATATATGTTAACATAATGCTTTGTGTAATTTCTATTTCAATCTCCACGAAGAACATATGTCGCGATATGCAACTTTGTCAATTCAAAGATTTCATATCCTCCAACTCATCCTCAAACGAAGACCAAAGATTTGAAACTCGCCAAGGCAAAAGCACCATGTTACATAATATGCATGATTGTATAATTAGGCAAGCTGAGAATATAGATAGTGATTTTACTTATAAATCAATCTCATAAACGCGATCGATAGAAAGTTAACATGATAGAATCACACTACCCATATAGGGAAAAATGAATTTGTTCACATCCCTAACTAAAGCAGAAACATGCTCATAAGATTTTATTTTTATAACTTCCGTTTGAATCTACATAGAAACTCTTTGGCACGGTTGATACGAGCTTGCGATTTGGCTTTTGCTCTCGTAACTTGAACGAACCATTGTGAAAGCTAGAAATATAATTTTTTTAGGTAAATCTTCTTTTTAACCTTAGTTTCTCTACGAGAACAGGGTTAGTTGTTGGAAGTTGATTCTCATTGACGATAAAAGACCCATGTATATAAGCCATGGTACAACTTAATCATAATCCTAGACCTAAACGGAAAAACACTGTAAACCTATTACAAAACAAAAACACCCAAAACCTAATTCATAAATGAAAACAACAAAACTCTTAAATTATAATCACCTTAACAAAAACAAGTATATGATTTCCTAGAATCTACCCCCACGCATTGACACCAGAAAACTGTCGGATTTCGACCACAAATTTGGTCATAAAATGGTTAGAAACAGCTTTTTACTATTATTTTATTTTCTTTGGTTGGTATTGTGTCTTATCAAAGTGTTCAGAAAAGGCTAACCTGTACCTTTTCCAAACGTCAGCAACGGTCTAAGTGTAACCTACGTGGACATTATTATTTGACCACAGCTCTATTTGCACTCTTTTCACATATGTTCTAGCATCCAACTCTCAATCTCGTGTAAAATAGCATCCATGTTATAATCCCCTTCCATTATAATCCATCTTGAGACTAGTGTGATTGTAGTGCACATAATATATGCACAGCCCTATGTAGAATAGAACCCAGCAACGGCCATTAAAATCCTTAGGATTTAATATTTACTTTTGACAACGAAATTTTACCTTTTTATTGGAAAAAGTTAATACGGTTATGGAAGACATGAGTTGGAGTCATAAGTCCCTTGTTGTGGTTGCAACCACAGATGAAAACGACTCTCTTGTCGGCCCGTCGAATCCATATTGGTGACATTTTTTATATCGTATCATTGTATGACTTAGTATATAATGGCCATAGGTTTTTAGTGGGATATCCATGCATGTCTATTATATAATATGTCATATACATTCAATTTATATAATCTCTCCAATTATTACCAATTAGTTTTTAGTGGGAAATCCATGTCTATTATATAATATGTCATATACATTCAAGTTATAATGTGTGACATTCTAAAAGACTTTATCGAGATCAGGGTGGGTGGTGTACTAGAGCTCTTATTGATATTGCAGATTGCATTGTATAAGTGACTCATGTAGATTGTAAGTTAGGGAAAGTATGGTTATGAAAAAGCCATGTAATATAGCAAAACTGTAGTTCAAGAGAATGCATAATTATGTGTTTGAAATGCTGTAATTGATTTTTTTTTCTATTAGATTCGCTGGTGGACGTTGTTCTATAAATGTAGCTATATAGGTTGGAGAAATCACTTAACGATTCCGACGAAAAAAATGGAGTCTCGGCATTATAACGGAGTTATACTTTTATGTATCACTCATTTTTTCTTTTTATAACATGTTAATTATATACCAAAAGAACAGTTTCTGTTACAAAAGCTCGACGAAGCTATAAAGTTTCCAAAATGCCCAAAAAAGAAGAAAAAAGCCAAATCGAAACATGGTGAAGAGCATACAATCCAGGAGATCAATTACTCATAAGACTATAAGAGAACCAGAGTGATAGCAGATTCGTAAGCTTCATTTTTCCCTGTCGATTTTTAAATGGAACCTTAGTTTATGAACTAGTGTTCATATTGCTAAATATTATAATATCAATCTGAAATTTTGGTAAATCATACTTCCTCTGTTTTTATTTAATTGTCGTTTTAGGTGGTTTCACACAGATTAAGAAAACAACTAATATATCTGTTTTACCCCTTAATTAATATACTATTTTGTTTCATATGAGTAATTAATAAGTTAAAAAGTATGGATAAAACTGAAAAATTTATCATAAATTTGCATTGAAAACTGAAAACCACAATTATTTTGAAACAAGAAAATAAGTTTAGAACGACAATTAAATCAAAACGGAGGGAATAGCTTTTTACAGTAAGTGAACTTGTTTTGTTTGCACAAAACACACGCATTGTGTTCATCCTATTTAATTTGGACTCACTATGACCACTCTAATAATGTGCTATCTTAAATCTCTACATGATTATTATGTAACGTGTAAGAGGAAGCGGGCAGTCTGAAAATTAGATGCATGTGGAACGTGAGGGATTATGGGTGCAGTCTTAAATCTCTACATGATCAATAAAGTTTCTGAAACTTCTGGTCATTACACTTCTCTCCATTTGAAAAATTCTACCCATCTCATATATAGCATCATATGAAGAGAAACATGGACCCTTGTTCTTTGATGCGTTCCAACTTTCAAGTTCAAAACATACATATATCAAACATCTGTATTTAATCATTTTAATTTAATGCAATAACATTTTTGAATATGATGTTACCAAATGCTAACGTTTTTTTTATCTCCAAGCATTTCAGTCATAACTTTTTTATTATTTTTCTTTTTCGAACTTATAGACATTTAAAATCATCTTCCTGCTTCTTTCCATAGAAACAAATACAAAAAACCTAATCATTCATGTGTTTTATAATGTACCCATTCGACAAATCAAATAATGTAGCACTAAAGATTATTATTTTTGATCTCAATTCATGCTTGACAGCAAGAGATCGTCTTCAAGAAAAATTCTAATTAAAATGAGACTGGGAAACAATATTCTTCGCTGGAGGCTCTCTCATTGAACGATCTCGAGTGACAGGATGAGAGAAGGAGACTGATTGAAGAAGAGAAATAGATGAATATGATAAGTTACAAATCTACTTTATAGAAATAGAAACTATTTTTGTTTCCAGGAAATATTATCTTGCTTTTATACCACTTTTTTTTTGTGCAACATGATATACCATCAAAAGAGTACAAATACGATCCACATAGATGGGCATAAACAAAAACAAAGCAACAAAGGCTAATAAAGACCACCAAATGAAGGTTAAACAAGAGATAGATTGAAGTTACAAATCATAAAAAGAAATCATAAGAACTCGCATAAAAACGAACTCATAAATCTCTTGAATAACTGCATCCCATGTAACTCAAAAGGTCACAAACACTGCAACAAAGGCAGAGAACACCATCAGCTGGGAGAAAGATCCTTGCAATACCGACGACGATTGAACATCCAAACCACTCCACATAGGAGGGAATATTGGGAAAAGAGACAGCTCCATAGAGGAGGGAACGGGGTAAATAATACCCGCCATTATCAGATTCACCGGGAGAAACATGATGATTTGTTTCTCTTCAACCTGACACAGAGAAGGAGAACCCAAAATCACAGCACCAAAAGCCGGATTGAACATAATAAAGAGACTGCATACTTCAGTAAAGGACAGCACATAGACGGTAAGGGAGCCACAAAAAGGCATAAAACTAGAACCGAAATCCATCAGATCAGCATAATTTACAACCGGAATCCATAGATCCAGTACTGATAGATTCCGTGGCAAAGCACCGAGCCAAATATCTACGGATGGTTCGGAGGATGACGAGCAGCATGTACCGGAGCAGATTATGGACGGTACAAGTGAGGTTCATCGAGGAGAAAACAGCATTGGCCGCGAACGGGTTCAGACCGACACAGCCGTGTTCCGCTTTGACCCAATACTATCCGGGAATAACCTACGAAGAGAATTCCGTCCTGATAACCGAGTCTCTCGACCAACTCATGCCCACTCTAGAAATCAGATTGTCCAAGCCAATTCATCCGATGATCGGGACATTTCAGTTCTAGTCTGAACCAAGCATCCGATCACTGAGCCAAGTTCATACGATATGGATTTGTCCAACCCATTCGACTTTTCTTCTAGTCAAAAGCTTTCTACTCAAGCTAAATGATTAAAGGAAGAGATCGAACGTGAGATAATTCGGTTTGACCAAGCCGACTGCATTATGGCCGAGAACGCTTATGTTTGTTCCATCCGGAACGAGGCACAATCATGCGGAACATGGTCGCGTCCAGGTTCATAGCAGCTGAGGGGTCATTTCAAGCCAGCCGCGAGAATTCAAGGGTCTTTGACCAAGGAATAAATTCTAGTCTTCTATTTTCATTTTCTATGTTTAGAAAATCCACAAACTTTATTTCTCTTTTCTTTTTCCGTGTCGCGAATTCTTTAAGTATTTGTAAAACTCATTCTAATAAAATATCAAAGTTTTTAATCATCTTCTTTTGAGAGAAATATCTTTGTTCATCTTGAACATTTCGTTGAGTTTGGCAAGGGTTACTTCCAAACGCAGCAAACCTCCTAAGATCCGTGGTTAAGGGTTATTTCTTCGGTTATGTGGAGTGGAGAATAAAAGAGACTTCTGCATCTCTTGACGGTTTCATCGATCCACCATCTATCCAATTTATCTAATCTATCCAACACGCCAACAAAGAGCATAATCCATCCAAGAGTTCCATTACGTGGTATCAGAGCCACTCTTTGTTGGTAAAGTTGTTCATCTTTTTTTCTTTTCAATAAAAAAAAATATTCTATATAATATGTTCTCTTCTTCCTCTTTCCATTGTAAATCCGGGTCATCCTTTACCCTCATTTAAAAAAAAAAGGAGTATAAAAAAAAAGGAGAAAACCGAAAAGGTTTAAAACAAGCTGAGGAGAAATCCAGTTTGTGAGGGTGGTGGAAGAGAAATCCTGCTGGCTGAGGAGAAATCCAGTCAAGAGGTGGCTAAACGGATTTCCCTTCGAAATTTCTGTATTTTTCTTCTCATTTGTTGCGTGTACTTGGCTTGAAATGTTTGATAAGAACATCGAGAAAATAACTCAGTGTGATGACCATAAAAACCAGTGAGCAAAACACGTGTGTGGGTGAAGCAATAAACACTTGAGAGAAAGAGAGTTTTTTTTTCTAATCGTTTGTTAAGTAATTTTCAGGTAAAGCAATGGATGATAGTGGAGAAGAAGGAAACAACAATCCTGGATCCAGATTATCGGGTTTACAAATGAAGGCACTAACCGAACATTTGATGATATCTATGAACGCAAGTCTTGAAGAGGTTCATTCGGCTTGATAAAATTCAAGAGGATCAACAAGGCCAAATGCGGCCAGCCAAAAGGAGGAACAAGGAAAGGAGACATAGCCGTTCCTTTGATGGTCATGAAGATGAAGACCAATTTGATGACAACCGTTCTACCTTCCGGGCAAGGAGAGGACATAGAAACCGAGATGAAGAGAACCCGTACTCTAGAAGGTCAGATGATGGACTTGGTGGTCTCAAAATCCCTTCCTTTTTCTGGTAAGAATGAGCCTGATACATATTTGGAATGGAAAAGAAAAACTGAGTTAGTTTTTGATTTTCAGAATTTTTCAGAACTTAAGAAAGTTAAACTTGCTGCCTCCGAATTTAATGGCTATGCCATTAGTTGGTATGATCAAGTTGTTTCTCTTAGGAGAAGAAAAGGTGAAAGACCAATAACTACTTGGCAAGAACTAGCCGAACTAATGAGAAAGCGTTTTGTTCCAAGTCATTATAACATGGATCTTCATCAAAGACTTAGACGTTTGATTCAAGGCACAAATAACGTGGAAGATTATTTCCAGGAAATGGAGATGCTTATGCTTAAGGCGGACGTAGAGGAAGACATGGATGCAACCTTGGCTCGTTTTCTTGCAGGTTTGAACCGGGAAATTCAGGACCGGCTGGAGCTTCAAGAGTTTGAAATTGTTGAAGACATACTCCACAAAGCCATCTTGATAGAACAACAAGTCAAGAGGAGGGGTTTTTCAAAACCAGCTTATGCTCCAAAACCCGCTTATTCACCTAAGCTTAGTTTTCAAGATAAAGGTAAATCTTTTACTTCTGAGTTTAAAACTAACCAACCTTCTCGTTTTGACAAAGGCAAAACCGTGGAATCCACGAGTAGAGCCAGAGATATTAGGTGCTTCAAGTGCCAAGGATTAGGATATTATGCAAACAAATGCCCTAACCAAAAGGTGATGATTCAACTTGAGAATGGAGAGATAGAATCCGAAGCTGAAAACGATGAAAAGGAGGATACCGGACCCATCTATGATGAGGAAGAGTCTTTGATTATTCGGCTCAAGGAAATCTTCTAGTGACCATGAGATCACTTAGTGTACAGCCCAAAACCAATGATACCTAACAAAGGGAGAACCTTTTTCATTCTCGTTGTTTCATAAATGATAAAGTCGGTTCTTTAATCATTGATAGTGGGAGTTGCACTAATGTTGCTAGTGATGTGCTTGTCAGGAAACTCGGACTAGAAACCAGACCGCATCCGAGACCATTCAAGCTTGAATGGCTGAATGAAGACGGTGTTCAGCACGTCAAGTAACATGTCACTGTACCAATCACCATTGGCCGATACCAAGATAAGATCATATGCAATGTTTTGCCTATGGATGCCAGCCATATACTTTTAGGACGGCCTTGGCAGTTCGACAAAAAGGCTGTGCACGATAGTTACACCAATCGGCATATGTTCGATCATCTAGGCAAGAAGATCACTCTCATTCCTTTGTCTCCATCTGAAGTTCACCAGGATCAGCTGCAACTTAGAAAAAGTCGTGAACTTGAGAAACAACAGGAAGCAGCTAAAACACCGGTCAAAAGGTCCAACTTCTACATTAAACCAAGTCAGGTAAAGAAAACTTCGTTTTCCAAACTTTCTCTCATTTTACTTGTGTTTAAAGAATCACTAATGGCCACTAACTCTACACCGGAGCTGCTGAGTGAACTTAAGCCGTTGATGAGCAGGTTTCAGGATGTATTCCCGGAAGAAACTCCAAGTGGTTTGCCACCTATCCGTGGAATAGAACACCAAATCGATCTAGTACCCGGAGCGTCTCTTCCAAACCGTCCTGCTTACCGAACCAATCCTGTCGAAACCAAGGAGTTGCAAAGACAAGTGGATGAGTTGATGGGAAAAGGCTACATCGGAGAGAGCCTCAGTCCTTGTGCCGTTCACGTACTGCTCGTGCCTAAGAAGGACGGATCTTGGCAGATGTGCGTGGACTGCCGAGCCATCAACAACATCACGGTTAAGTATCGCCATCCGATTCCTCGATTAGATGACATGTTGGATGAATTGCATGGTTCTAGGGCTTTTTCTAAGATAGATCTTAGGAGTGGATATCACCAGATAAGGATGAAGGAAGGGGATGAATGGAAAACAGCTTTTAAAACTAAGCATGGACATTATGAATGGCTTGTGATGCCATTTGGTTTGACTAATGCTCCTAGTACCTTTATGCGATTGATGAATCATGTTCTTAGGGCTTACATAGGGGAATTTGTTGTTGTATACTTTGATGACATTTTAATCTATAGTAAGAGCATGAATGAGCATATTGGACATTTGGGAAAGGTCTTGGAAGTGCTTAGAAAATAGTGCTTATATGCTAATGAAAAGAAATGCATCTTTGGAGCGGATCACCTAGTTTTCTTGGGTTTTGTTGTAGGTGCTGATGGTATTTGTGTGAATGAGGAAAAGGTTAAGGCGATCAAGGAATGGCCTAGCCCGAAGACCATAAGTGAAGTCAGAAGTTTCCATGGATTGGCTGGCATCTACCGGGGCTTTGTCCAGAACTTCAGTACCATTGCAGCACCTCTCACGGAAGTGATCCAGAAAAACGTGAGGTTTAAGTGGGAGCAAGCCCAAGAAGTCGCTTTCCAAGCCTTGAAAGGGAAGTTAACTCAAGCTCCATTACTTGTTCTCCCAGATTTTACGAGAACTTTTGAAATTGAATGTGATGTCTCAGGCGTGGGTATTGGTGCTGTTTTGATGCAGGAAGGAAAACTCATTGCGTATTTCAGTGAAAAACTAGGTGGAGCAACCGTTAACTACCCCACCTATGACAAGGAATTGTACGCTTTGGTGAGGGCTCTTCAGACGTGGCAACATTACTTGTGGTCCAAAGAGTTTGTCATACATACTGATCACCAATCCCTAAGGCATCTCAAGGGACAACAAAAGCTTAGTAAGAGACACGCCAGGTGGGTTGAGTTCATCAAACCTTTCTATACGTCATTAAGTACAAGCAGGTTCCTCCCCCTCCTCCTCCATACCATTCTAGAGGTAACACTCCAATTCCATTGTGCATACCGTTTAGTTTTATTTCTCATATTTTTGTCATATTTATTGAGTCTCTCTTGAACTTTTATTACACAAGGGACTGTGTAATTTAAGTTTGGGGGAGAGGTTGTGAGATTTGACTTTATCCCCGGCAACAGCGCCAAATTGATAACAGGATTTTGCCAATCAATTACTCAATCCTACTACACATGTCATTGCAGTATTTGAGGATCAATCCATATGGGTTGTTGGGACAAAAGGAATTCATAAAACTTCTTAATCTAAGCAAGTCTAGTGAAGGTTTTGGTATGGTATTAGTAACAATAAACAAGGTGAAAGACAAGCTATCTTGAAGAATAGTAAAAACAAAACAGAGATAAATAAAAACAAAACAGAGTTCTAAAAGGTTTTTGTAAATTTTGGAAGGATGAATCCAAGGTTATGGTATTGATTTTCAGGTGTTTAAAAGTGTAATCAATGATGTCAATCTACTCATATAAATGCTAACCCCCAAGCTTAGAACTTCAAGAATAGATTAAACCACTTTCATGGACTTAATCTTTTCATCACATTTCTAATCAAGAACAAACTTTCATTTGTGATCAAAGATGCAACAAGCATAAAGATTCAGTTCTAATCTGCTAATAAACACCTTAGACAATCACTTTCATGAGCTAAGTATGTAAATCTCTTGCTTAAATGATCCAGGAATTTTACTAATCTTTTGGATGAGAAAATTCCCTAGAAATCTAATTCAACATGATCAAGGTTGAAATTAGCATTAAGAGCACTAAGCAAGAAGGGATATGGAAGAATCAACTCATAGACATCAAGACTAACACCCTAAACACCCTAGATCTAACCAACCTTAGATTCTAAAGAACTACTCACTATTCATGATCAAACCAATAAAAACTTGTAAAAACTTAATAATAAGCATTAGAAAGAGTAAAGAGAAGAGATTAGAGAAGAAGAACTCTTGAATTGTAAACACTCTTGAATTGCACAAACACTCTTGAAAAGATCTTACAAAGTTGATTTATAACCAAAAGGAGAAAGAGTTTTTAAACAATAACAAAGGATTTAAAACAAGAACAAAGGATTATTTAGGTAAAAGATTGTAATAAGAGCTTAGAGAAAATGTGTAAAAGAAGCTTGGCCTCAACAATGGCCAAAAACAGAGATATAAAGGCCAAATTTTCGTTCTTTGGTGGAGAAATTAGGTCAAACCGGGTTTAAACCGAATTTTATTTGATTTTGCACTGAACCAGCTGGTTTATGAACAGGGATCGATCGATCCCCCTACAGATCGATCGATCTGACATTTTACGGAGTTGAAGCTCATCATGGGATCGATCGATCTGAATCAGAACGATCGATCTGCTACTAAAATCGCCGTATCTCTCGAACCGCTGCACCAAATGGCATGAAACCACCACCAAACGAAAGGTAACTAAATTTTCTATGACCTTCATGAAGACCGTCGAGGCTAAATTTGAATTGAAACCCTTCGTCGAGCCTGATCTTTCAGTTGATCAAAATGGTCGATCAAAACGTCCAGACGGATATGTGTTTGATAAAATCGCTGTATCTCTTTAACCACTGATCGTAATGACTTGAAACAACCACTGTAGGAAAGGTAACTCAATTTTCTATGACTTTCATAAAGATGTCTGAGCCTGAATCAGAATGGAAAGTCTTTGTATGCTCTGATCTTTGAGTCACTTTAGGCGGCATGGACTTGTTTTGGCTGCAACATCTCGGTACAGCAAGTTGATATGGTGCCAAATGATGTCTGCTTGCTTCTTATTCTTATCTACTTGATCCTAGATCATCCTCCAAGCTTCAGCAAGCTTCCATATGATCCAAATCACCTGAAATAACACTCCAAATGCAAGGATATGCAAGAAAATGCAAGACCTAAAACTAAGACTTACTAACTCTAAAATGGATGCAAACTAGACTATATGGACAAGTTATATGCATGAAACAATGCAAATGCTACACTAAATGGATGTTAAAATGGTGTAAATATGCTAACTATCAGCTCTTCAGACGTGGCAACATTACTTGTGGCCCAAAGAGTTTGTCATACATACTGATCACCAATCTCTAAGGCATCTCAAGGGACAACAAAAGCTTAATAAGAGACACGCCAGGTGGGTTGAGTTCATCAAACCTTTCTAAACGTCATTAAGTACAAGCAAGGTAAAGAGAACATAGTTGCTGATGCTCTCTCTCGAAGGTATGTACTTCTCTCTTCTCTTGGAACCAAGCTTTTGTGGTTCGAATTTATAAAAGACTTGTATGAGGCTGATTCAGATTTTAAGGAACCTTATTTGGCATGTTCTAGACACGCACATGGCAAGTACTTTATCTCGGAAGGTTTCTTATTCTTTGATAATCGATTGTGTGTGCCTCACTGTTCTTTGAGAAAATTGTTCACCAGGGAAGCTCATGGAGGAGGATTAATGGGTCACTTTGGAGTGGCAAAAACTTTTAAAGTACTCGAATCACACTTTTACTGGCCAGGCCTGGAGAAGGATGTTGAGAGGATCTGTAGCAGATGCGTGACATGCAAGGAGGCTAAGTCCAAGACTACATCCCAAGGTTTGTATTCTCCCTTACCGATTTCAATTCACCCGTGGAATGATCTTTCTATGGACTTTGTTTTAGGATTGCCTAAATCTAGGACAGATAGCGATTCCATCTTTGTGGTTGTAGATAGGTTTTCTAAAATGGCTCATTTCATTCCATGTTTGAAAACCAATGATGCATCTCACATAGCTGAACTGTTCTTTAAAGAAATTGTTAGACTTCATGGCATGCCTAGGACGATAGTTTCTGACCGTGATGCTAAGTTCTTAAGTTATTTCTGGAAAACTTTGTGGACTAAGCTAGGCACTAAACTGTTGTTCTCTACTACTTGTCATTCTCAGACTGATGGTCAAACGGAAGTAGTTAATAGGACGCTCTCTGCCTTGCTTAGAACATTGGTTAAAAAGAACCTCAGAACATGGGAAGAGAACCTACCGCATGTAGAGTTTGCATATAACCATTATGTGCACTCGGCAACAAAGCATTCACCTTTTGAAATTGTTTATGGTTTTAATCCGTTGTCTCCTCTTGATCTAATCCCTCTGTCTTTAAGTGAAAAAATCAGTTTAGATGGCGAAAAAAAAGCCAAACTTGTCAAACAGATTCATGAGAAGGTTCGGGCCAACATTGAAGGCAAGACCAAGCAATATGAGAAATACGCCAACAAAGGTAGGCGTAAGGTGGTGTTTCAACCAGGAAACTTCGTGTGGATTCACCTTAGGAAGGAAAGGTTTCCTACCCATCTCATATATAGCATCATATGAAGAGAAACATGGACCCTTGTTCTTTGATGCGTTCCAACTTCCAAGTTCAAAACATACATATATCAAACTTCTGTATTTAATCATATTAATTTAATGCATTAACGTTTTTGAACATGATGTTACCAAATGCTAACGTTTTTTATCTCCAAGCATTTCAGTCATAACTTTTATTATTATTTTTCTTTTTCGAACTTATAGACATTTAAAATCATCTTCCTGCTTCTTTCCATATAAACAAATACAAAAAACCTAATCATTCATGTGTTTTATAATGTACCCATTCGATAAATCAAATAATGTAGCACTAAAGATTATTATTTTTGATCTCAATTCAGGCTTGACAGCAAGAGATCGTCTTCAAGAAAAATTCTAATTAAAATGAGACTGGGAAACAATATTCTTCGCTGGAGGCTCTCTCATTAAACGATCTCGAATGACAGGATGAGAGGAGGAGACTGATTGAAGAAGAGAAATAGATGAATATGATAAGTTACAAATCTACTTTATAGAAATAGAAACTATTTTTGTTTTCAGGAAATATTATCTTGCTTTTACACTTTTTTTTTGTGCAACATGATATTTCATTAGCTTACCGAGCTTCAAATTCCATCAAAAGAGTACAAATACGATCCACATAGAGGGGCATAAACAAAAACAAAGCAACAAAGGCTAATAAAGACCATCAAATGAAGGTTAAACAAGAGATAGATTGAAGTTACAAATCATAAAAAGAAATCATAAGAACTCGCATAAAAACGAACTCATAAATCTCTTGAATAACTGCATCCCATGTAACTCAAAAGGTCACACACACTGCAATAAAGGCAGAGAACACCATCAGCTGGGAGAAAGATCCTTGCAATACCGACGACGATTGAACATCCAAACCACTCCACATAGGAGGGAATATTGGGAAAAGAGACAGCTCCATAGAGGAGGGAACGGGGTAAATAATACCCGCCATTATCAGATTCACCGGGAGAAACATGATGATTTGTTTCTCTTCAACCTGACACAAAGAAGGAGAACCCAAAATCACAGCACCAAAAGCCGGATTGAACATAATAAAGAGACTGCATACTGCAGTAAAGGACATCACATAGACGGTAAGGGAGCCACAAAAAGGCATAAAACTAGAACCGAAATCCATCAGATCAACATAATCTACAACCGGAATCCATAGATCCAGTACTGATAGATTCTGTGGCAAAGCACCGAACCAAATATCTACGGATGGTTCGGAGGATGACGAGCAGCATGTATCGGAGAAGATCATGGACGGTACAAGTAAGGTTCATCGAGGAGAAACCAGCATTGGCTGCGAACGGGTTCAGACCGACACAGCCATGTTCCGCTTTGACCCAACGCTGTCCGAGAATAACCTACGAAGAGAATTCCATCCTGATAACCGAGTCTCTCGACCAACTCGTGTCCACTCAAGAAATCAGATTGTCCAAGCCAATTCATCCGATGATCGGGACATTTCAGTTCTAGTCCAAACCAAGCATCCGATCATAGAGCCAAGTTCATACGATAAGTATTTGTCTGACCCATTCGACTTTTCTTCCGGTCAAAAGCTTTCTACTCGAGCTAAAGGATTAAAGGAAGAGATCAAACGTGAGATAATTCGGTTTGACCAAGCCGGCTGCATTATGGCCGAGAACGCTTATGTTTGTTTCATCCGGAACGAGGCATGATTGTGCAGAACAAGGTCGCGTCCAGGTTCATAGCAGCTGAGGGGTCATTTCAAGCAAGCCGCGTGAATTCAAGGGTCTTTGACCAATGAATAAATTATAGTCTTCTATTTTCATTTTCTATGTTTAGAAAATCCACAAAATTTATTTCTCTTTTCTTTTTCTGTGTTGCGAATTCTTTAAGTATTTGTAAAACTCATTCTAATAAAATATCAGAGTTTTTAATCATCTTCTTTTGAGAGAAATCTCTTTGTTCATCTTGAACTTTTCGTTGAGTTTGGCAAGGGTTACTTCCAAACGCAGCAAACCTCCTAAGATTTGTGGTTAAGGGTTACTTACTCGGTTCTGTGGAGTGGAGAATACCAAGAGACTTCCGCATCTCTTGACGGTCTCATCGATCCACCATTTATCCAATATATATGATCTATCCAACGCGCCAACAAAGAGCATAATCCATCCAAGGGTTTCATTAAGTACCACCCACCTAACAAGCATCACATACCATTCCAAAGAAGAGGAAACAGAGAGTGATGGGCAGTGGCGAACCTGGAAGACTATGAGAGGAGGGGAGATGAATATGTCGGGAAAGGAGACGAGGGACGCACCGAGGATCGGAAGGAGGGCGAGGAAGGGCACAAGAGTGGACCTAAACCGATTTGAACCCAGATTCCACAAAACCAGAGCTATCCATTCTACCAAGATCCGACAACATTCCAACATAGGAAGAGCGGAAGTCAAGCAGGAGGAGAAAACCTGGGAGAACGGGTGAGGAGAGAAGATAGGAGTGACGGGAGAAGAACAGTCCACATTGAGCTCCAAACGCTGGACAAAAGTCGGCAGATCAACCAGCAGAAAGGCCTCGAGAAGAGGGAGATCTGAAAGCTCCGGTTACTTCGACAGAGGATAACCAACGGAGGCAACCGTCATGACAGAAGTCAAACGGAGATGCTGCGTGAACGACTTCGAGGTGGTGAAACGGCAAGACGGTAAGTTGGCATGGGCTACTACGAGGTACAGAAACGGTTAGAGGGCGACACAGCGAGGCGGGGAGACGGCGAGACAGTGAGACGGAGTGAGAGGAGAACAAGGTGACTGTGAGATGGAGTGACGGTAAGGCGGAGAGGACGCCAAGGCAGTGACGCTGCGGCAGTGACAGTGACAGCGAGACGGCATGAGGTATGAGAAACGACGAGAGACAAGGAGGAGCAAAGAGAAACGACAGAGAAAATGAGATTTCGTCGGAGCTTTTATACCACTTAAAAGCCACAATCCCTTACTTGCTACTCCCCTGCACAGTGACTTAACATTTCATTAATGTGTCAAGACTGTAGGTAAATGAATGCACAAACTGGTAGGATCAAATGCTAACTTCGGACACCCACGATTCCAAGTTCTATGAACTACTCAAAAATATGGTGTCACCACACACTCGAATCTGGCTTTTTATTTTCCATATGTCAGAGCTGGTAACGTGGCTTGTGAATGAAAACCAACAATGAAAATACAACAATTAAGATAAGAAAAAAAAAAACGTGAAGAAGTTAGGCATGTTATAAGAGGATAAAATATTTCTTGGATTCTTTGAAACAGCTTATTAAGGCATATGAAGATAAGTTGAACTTTGTGAGTGTTTTAATAAGAATATGATCTGAAAACCTAAATGATCATCCAAATAGGAAGATAGTATGTACAATGTGACTGGTTTCTCTTTTTTATTCCATCAACATACTGATCTTCCCCGTCAGTTTGTACTCTATGATTGTAGGGAAGAAATTAGATAATTTTAATGCATTGGAATATATTTATATCTTTCTTGCACTGACTCCATTAGATGATTTATCATTATGGTTAAAAAATAACCTAAAGCACTGAGAAGAGCATGCCTTAATAAGCTGCATCCCTACAACCTTTTTTTTAGCCACAATACAAAAAATGTGGGATAAAAAGACGAAAAATAAACTTGTCTTTGAGATCACTCTCTTTTTCAACATGAAGAAATAAACCGTCGCCATATGTACTATACGAAAAGAACAGCAGCAGCTCATTACGCCATATCAGTTCGTTCTTCATAAATTTTCATGATTAAAAACTTTCAGATTCACTTCATGTAAAGACGATAAGCAAAGTGAAAGAACCAAAATTAGGATTGTTCAAACCTTCTCCAAACAGCTGCGAAGGAGAGTCTGTGTTTTCCATAAAATATTGATGACCTCTATCAAAGAACAAAAAGAGTGTTTATTACAGGTCTTACACTTTTCCAAAAGTGTTCAATCTGAAAAGCACAAAATCCATAGAAAAAACATTGTAAGCATATTATCAATTGAGACATCCCTATTAGAGTTGTAACCTTATGAGTTTCAAATTAATTAACAAACCAATAACGAACCAAACATTGTATACGCAATAGAGTCAAAGTTGGTCATCAAGTGACTTATTCCATCTTGATTGAAGAAATCGACTGTAATTGTTAAACCAAAGTGTATCCGCCTTAAGAATTATGCTTTATATTAGCCCTGACATGACGTAGCACAAAGGCTTTCATTGCTTCCGATCTTCGGCCATCATTTCAAAAGATAAGATACATTGTAAATGAATATTTAAATGAACATATTACTGAATGAAGATTGAAATAGACACCTAACCTTTTATGGTTTTGACATATGATGATAGTGACTTTTTGCATGCGTCATTAAGAATATATGGCCTGTCAGAGAAAAAAAAGCATGATGATCAATGCACAGAGGAGCCTGCCTTTATGCAGACCTAAACCAAGGTTTATATTCATCTGTTTTAGAGTATTTGCGAGGAAAAGAGCTGAAATCCACATGAGAGTGAGTGAGAGCCAATAGAATTTAGGAAGTGGCTACTTGTTTGAGAAAGTAAACGTAGATTTCCTGAAAAACAAAACTTATATTAGATATATAGTATTAGAACTTAAATCTTGCACATAAGTAATTGCAAATCTAAACTGATTATGTATTATAAGGATATATTGGAAGTATAACCTTTACAATTCGTTTATATATATCAACAAACCAAAGAGAGACCACCAGAAGATGTATTAAAAATTGATAGGAGACCAGTTGAACATGCCACTTCATAAGCTGAATCATAATGTATTTTTTGTGAAAAGTAATAAAAAGGAACACTCAAGAGCCGATAACTTTTGAATATCTTAGGCTGAGAAAAATAAGAAGACGATATGAAAAGTTGATGAACAGTTAAATGTTAAAACAAACTATCTGGTTATTTACCTGTTTAACTCGTCGTCTAACTCAGTTGTTGTTTCCTAGCGGCTAAAATCTGAGATCGAGTTTCCAGTTCATAATTTTCAAGATTTCGTTGCCTGATCGAGAAAAATCTGAATAAGAGATTAGCAAATTAGGGTGGTGGGTTAGTTGGGAAATTTTAATAGAGATGATTACTCATAACCCGATTTGAAGAATGGAATGGCGATGGTGAGGAGGACGAACGTAACTTAAAAGAATTTGAACAAAAAAATGGGAAAATGTAATTTAAAAGAATGTAAAAAGTCAAAGCGAACGAAATGTAAAAGAAGAGGAGGCTTTGACCTAATTTGAAGCGAGCTTGTGATTGTACATGTGGTTGTGTTTGAAAACAATCTTTGAAATAGGTGTAGATGAACTGACGTGGCATCATTATATATAATCTTAGAAACGATTCGCTTATGTTTTTATTAGAGCACCCACATTGGTGGGATTCTCACTAAGTATCTCAAATTATAATAAAGAAAAAAATTAGAAAAAGAGGAGAGAAAAGCGGTCCTCAATGAGAAGCGTTCCTTAAGTTCTGAGATATTTTTTTAATATTTGTCATTTTATGATTAGTTGAAGTTGGTTTTTGATTTAAAAATTAATTTTTATATTTGTAAGATATTCTTAAAGGTATCTCACCGATGTAGGTGCTCTTAAAAGTTAGTGTTTTAAGATTAAGTTTGATGAGGATGTGACAACCTTAAAAAACTTTTTAAAAAATGAGGTGGCTCGCCTCTGGAGCCCCAAATTAGTTCTTTCATTTAATATAGATAAATAGAGCTTAAATAAATATTTTTTTGGGGCCAGGTAATATAAATAATTTATTTTAATTTGTGTATTGGCGTGGGTTCAAAAAAAATATTTTATATTATTTATTTTATCGGCTCCAAATTGACAAAAACAAAATTTTTAGGGATAGTGGTAGAAAATTTTGATTACAGTATTAGAGATAGTAGATAGGGCTGTTCCATTTGGTAAAACCGAACCGAATCAAACCAAATCAAAATAGAACATATGGTTGGATTTTGGATATACCATATTAATCGTATGATGTAATAATTTTAAAACCGTAGGATTCAGATATGGTTTGGATATAAACTTATAAAACATATTAATTTAAATTATAATATAATAGTATATATTTACATTATACACTTAGTATATGTAAATTATGTAATCTCGAAAATCTAATGTCTAAACAAATTTTTATATAAAACAATATAATTAACTTAATATTAAGTTGTTAACAATAAAAATAAATATTGGTAAAGCAGAATTCTCTTCTTTTTTTTCATAGATGCGGTTGTCAACTTAAATGATTCATTTTCTTTATGCATGATGAATACGATAGACTCGAATTTTTGTTTACACTGCAAATTTTAGTTTGATTTTAAGTTTAATTATTTTCTATGATATTAAAAATAAGTGATTTAGTGCTTTTGTTCTTCTTTGTTTTTTTCTTTTTCACAAATTCTAAAGTTTCATTGATTTTAAAATTAAAATAAGACACCAGTTTTATTTTCTTTGATTTTAATTTTTTTATATACTTTTTTATTGATTACTATTTCTACTTTTCTATCCAAAAAACTAAAATTCACATTTATATAAAGTTTTTGAGTTTTGGTTAAAAACCAAATAAATCGAACACCGAATGTTTCCAAACCGAACCAAACCATAATAGGTATGGTTTTAGAATGGTAGTTATTTTTTACTAACCGAAAAATCGAAAAAAACCGAAGCGAAACTAAACTGATATCCAAATTGCACAGCCAGATTTGACCTAATAATTGTAAAAAAAAAAAAAAAAAATCTTTTAATTCAATGTTAGTTAGTGAACCTTTAAAATGTATTTAGTCTGTCGCCTCTATATTCTCAAGAGTGGGGATGACCCTCTCATGCCACCCTCTAGAGTCGCCCTGGGCATTTAAACCGGAACCGAGGAACCGGATCCGGACCGACCCGAAAATCAAGGTTCAGTTCGAACCGAAATAACCAATAAAACCCGAACGGTTCTCTTTCAAAATTAATATGGTTCTCGGTTCGGTTCGGGTTAAACCCGAAACCCGAATGGTTACCCGAAAACCCGAACCAAACCATTAATATTTGATTTTTTTATTTTTTTTATCTCATTAAAAACAAAACATAAGCCTTAAAAAAACATAATCTCTCTTCCTCCTCCTCCTTTCTTTCTCCGCGCCTCCTCTTCTTCTTTCTTCTGCGCGGCTGCGCCTCCTTCTCCTCTAGCTATGATTCTTCTTCTCTTTCTCCTTCTTCTTAACCACAATCACTTCTATAATCTCCTTCTCCTCCTCCTCTGATTCTTCTCTTTCACTAATTCTTCTTTTGCTCATCCTTTTGTTTTTTATTAGATCGGCTTTTGTTCTTCAAGTTTATATGCCAAGAAGGCAAGATACCAAATTCCGTTTTGTCAGATTTCTTCTGCAGATCTGTCCAGATCATCTTCTTCATCTTATAAAGTCATCTGTTTATTTTCTTATAAAAGCCTTCCATTGCTAAGATGAAGAAAATTCAGGTCTAAATTCGAGTTTTCGGGTCCAAATTCGAGTTTTCGGGTCTAAATTTTGGGTCTAAACCGAACCCATTTGTTTTTCGGGTTTTCCCCGGTTCCATCACAAAATTACAAACCCGACCCGACCCGACATGGAACTGATCTGATCCGAACCGAAAAATCGTCGGATCCTATTTGGGTCAAAACCATCCGGAACCGAAAAACCCGGAACCGGCGAGAACCGATCCGACCCGAACCGCAGATCTGAATGCCCAGGGCGACTCTAGAGGTAAGCATGGGTCCCACTGCCTCATGGCCATCCTACCAGCTTGTCAAATCCTTTTTGAATTAAAATCCTTTTTGAATTACAAATCCTTGTCAAATCCATATATAACATCAACAAAAAACTACGAACAACATATGCAGCCTAACATCATCAAAAACATCATATCATGCATCATCTTGTAATCTTATTCGTCATCTCATCTTAGTGTCATGACATGTTATCATACTAATATTTCCACAGCAAGTACCAAACATCTCATGCATCATCCTACCGCTTCATCACACTCAACAAAACAATTGTAGGTATAACCAATTCTACACTACACAAGACACGAACGGGTAACCACAGTTACATGGGCGGAGCCAGGTACAAAGAAGGGGTATAGAGGAGTCGGTCAGCTGACCCCACCTAATTTTTTAAAATTGAACATTTTTGATTAATTAAAAATGTTATGACCCTACCAAGTTTTATTGTTTGATCCTATATAAAAGACTAAAAACATTAGAAACAAAAACTTTATTTGGGCTCATAGTTTTGTTTGAATTTGCGCTCAGTTTTTTTTGAATTTGCCCTCGGTTTTATTTTAAACCTGCTTTACATGAATAATTATGGATCTCAATTAGTTGTTAGCTATATTTAAAAAACCAAAAAAAATTTGAAAAAAAACTTGTTCTTTTCTTTAGCTTTTGTACATTTTTGTTTTATTGTCAATTTTACGTTTTTCTCAACTTTGTTTTTAGCATCTACATGTTTTTTTTTAACTTTTCATATGTTTTTGTTGATCAGCTGACCCCACCTAATTTTTTAAATTTTAACATTTTTGATTAATTAAAAATGTTATAACCCTACCAATTTTTATTGTTTAATCACATATAAAAGACTAAAAAAAATTAGAAAAAACTTTATTTTGGGTCATAGTTTTATTTGAATTTGCTTTCAGTTTTATTTTAAACCCGCTTTACACGAATAATTATGGATCTCAATTAGTTGTTAGCTATATTTAAAAAACCAGAAAAAACAAATTTAAAACTTGTTCTTTTTCGTTAGCTATTGTACATTTTTGTTTTATTGTCAATTTTAAGTTTTTGTCAACTTTTTTTTTAGCATCTACATGTTTTTTTTTAACTTTTCATCTGTTTTTGTTGATCAGAAGAAAAAACTCATATTTTATGGCATTTTATAAACTATGTTGTTTTTAAATCATAACCCGTCCTCGCTCACATGGTGCGTCTGGATGTAGATGTCCTAGATATGTTCCTTTTTGTATATATTCTTACTCATGGGTTTGGAACAGTTGAAGTGCGTGTTGTGCTCTACTCGCAATCTGAGCTAGGATCTCAGTGAATGTTGCTTTATCTCCAGCGTCATGAAAAATCGCATTCAAGATGGTTGGGAAGCTAGCGTTATAGGCGGTTGGGACTCGCAAATGCATTTGTCAATTAGATTCTACAACTTCATTAAGCTTCTGGCTTTTGGAAAGTTGCGATTGAGGAAAAGCAATTTGTTTTGGGTTTTGGCGATTAGGGTTTAGCTTCGGTTGCTTGTGCTGTAATCAAACCTTTGGCGGTTGTTTGTTGCAGAAGCAATTGTATCTACGACTAGTTTCTCGGCTCACTGCAATCCACCGATCTCACTGTTGCACCTTTGACTGAGTCTATGCCCCTTCTGCGAGCCCTCGCCATTGCCGGTGGCATAAATTTCTCATTCTCCTCCTCCAGGGTCACTTGATCACTTATCTTCCTATTCCTCTCAGGTGCATCCTTTTGTTCCTTCTTCTTCTCCTTTTCATCCTTCTGAAAATGCAGATTTTGTGAGCCATCCTTTTCTCTCTCTCTCCCCCTCTCTTTTTCTTTCTCTCTCTCTCCCTCTCGGGTCATCACACTAATGATGTGCTATCTCAATCTCTATGATTATTATGTAAACAATTCAAGTTCTTGGAACATGTGGAGGATGAATCAGGCGGTCTGAAAATAAGATGCATGAAGAAAGTAAGGATCTTGGGTGTAGTGATGAACTACAAACAAGATCCATAAGGTCGCTGAAGCTTCTCCCCATTTGGGACATCCTTCCCAAGCTGGACCTGAACTATCCACCTTTTACGTTGTTATGACAACATAAAAACAAAAAAAAATACTATCCACCTTTTACGCTGTTATGACAACATAAAAACAAAAACAAATACCCTCGCACGTTCTAAATTTTCACTCTAGTGGTTCCTTAAAAAAATTTGTTTGTTCTTGGTTATTGGGTTAGCAATGCCGAAGGTTAAGCATGAATGATTTCAATGTAGCAGCAGAAATAGATGATGTCAAGTGTAACACTCCGACCGCCCCTACCGGCGAGTCACCCATCCTTCAGTCGGGCTCGTGGGCTCCGCCTCTGTCCGACGGTAGGTGCGTTATTTTTCTCGATGGCCCGACCGACTAATTTACTTGTCCCTGCAATCATCACGTGACATAATTCCGTGTTTTGACCTCACTCACACGGTTCCGCAGAGGACTTCCCGAAAGGTCACCCATCCTAGTGCTACTTCAGCATAAGCACGCTCAACTCTTGAGTTCTCTTAGGGTAATTGTGACCGGAAAAGGTAAGTGCACTTTGATGACATAGGTAGTCAAATCAATCCATTTAAACTTATTCAAATGGGTCGGGCCCGGGTCTTTACATCAAAACTTATGATCTTTTGCCAAGAAAAAAATTTGGGCTTCTTTTTTCTCATTTCATTATTTTATATCGTTTGATTATATCTAGCTTATGTGATGCATTTTTACTGTCTATGGCCGGTTCATATGTCTTATAAAGAAGCTATGTATTCATCATCATCTTCGAAAACATTTGGCATAAGAAATAAAAATTGAGATCTACATTATAAGGACCAAAGATGAAACCTTTGAGAACATATATATATATATATATATAATATGTGATTCATAAGATATATATAAATAGACAAATGATTTATTCATCAATCAAATGTTGCGAGATGTTTTTTAGAATCATTGATCCATCAAAAGAAGCCACTCTGATTTTATAACTTCGATAATAAACATTATTACGGATAACAGATAAAATTGCTTAGAGATTATAGAAAAAAGTTGACTGAAATTTAAGAAACACACCATCATTATTATTGTCGCTACCTCTTCTTTTTTTTTTTTGAATATTCTGGGACAAGCCCTAGTTTTGTTAATAATATAACAAACTTTTTAATTCTACAATGTGACTGGAGGACCAGCCTGTTGGGAGCATTGTTGCTTTACCATAGGAGGAAAATACCAATTAAATGGAAGATTTGATCCGCAGTTGGCTTCAGCGTCTTGAAAAGCTTTGCAACAAGCAGGACCTACTGTACCAAATTGGACGGTCAATTCAGATTGTTTGAATTCTGCAATACAACCTGGTATATCCATCGTTATTGCCGACCAACATTTTCTCATGTCGGGCCATCCTGGCATACCAGGACCTGGTTGAAATTGAGATGGAATCCCTGGCATACCAGTATTCGGTTGGAATGGAAGCGGAAAGGGAAATCGAAAAGGTGGAAGTTGTGGTAACTGAGCGTTAATGGAGGATGCGATACATATAGTCACTAGGAGAAAGTACACACTCTCTATCGACATGATGAATGTATTTAGGATTATGCAATAAGCGAAAGAGAAGAAGACCTAGATGTCCAATATATATATATATATATATATGATTTGTGGTAAGTTTGTCATTGTTTGATGAGATTAAGTAATTGCTCGGGTGGTCTAATTTATAAAAATTATTGTGTAGGGATATACTATTAGATTCATGAAAGTAAAATGTATTTGAATTAGCTGTCGTTTGCAAAATTGTAATGAAAACAAAAACCAAACACATTAAATTTGATGATATCAATGAATTTGACAGCTTTCAATCAAGACTTATGATATTTTGCCAAGAAAAATATTTTGGGCTTCTTTTTCTCATTTCATTATTTTATAACATTTTCGTTTGATTATATCTAGCTTATGTGATGCATTTTTATGGCCGGTTCATATGTCTTATAATGAAGCTATGTAGTCATCATCATCTTCAAAAGCATTTGGCATAAGAAATAAAAATTAAGATCTATTATTTTAAGGACCAAAGATGAAACCTTTGAGAACAAATATAAATATATATGTGATTCAAAAGATATATATAAATAGACAAATGATTTATTCATCAATCAAATGTTGCGAGATATTTTTGAGATTCATTTATCCATCAAAAGAAGCTACTCTGATTTTATAACTTCGATAATAAACATTATTACGGATAATAGATAAAATTGCTTAGAGATTGTAGAATAAATTGACTGAAATATAAGAAACACAACATCATTATTATTGTCGCTACCTCTTTTTTTTGGAACATTATGGGACAAGCCCTAGTTTAGTTAATAATATAACAAAAAATTTCATTCTACAATGTGACTGGAGGACCAGCCTGTTGGGAGCATTGTTGCTTTACCATAGGAGGGAAATACCAGTTAAATGGAAGATTTGATGCGCAGTTGGCTTCAGCGTCTTGAAAAGCTTTGCAACAAGCAGGACCTACTGTACCAAATTGGCCGGTCATTTCAGATTGTTTGATTTCTGCAATACATCCTGGCATATCCATCGTTATTGCCGACCAACATTTGCTAATGTTGGGCCATCCTGGCATACCAGGACCTGGTTGAAATTGAGATGGAATCCCTGGCATACCAGGATTTGGTTGGAATGGAAGCGGAAAGGGAAATCGAAATGGTGGAAGTTGTGGTAACTGAGCATTAATGGAGGATGCGATGCATATAGTCACTAGGAGAAAGTACACACTCTTGATCGACATGACGAATGTATTTAGGATTATGCAATAAGGGAAAGAGAAGAAGACCTAGATGTCCAATATATATGATTATTGATAAGTTTGTCTTTGTTTGATGAGATTAAGTAATTGCTCGGGTGGTCTAATTTATAAGAAAAATTGTGTAGGGATATACTATTAGATTCATGAAAGTAAAATGTATTTGAACTAGCTGTCGTTTGCAAAATTGGAATGAAAATAAAAACAGCCAAACACATTGAATTTGATGATATCAATGAATTTGACAGCTTTTCATTTGGTCAACATTTTATATTTCTAATTGTAATCAATTTTGTATATAAACCCGTTTATGATAGAAAGAACTAGATGAAAGAAGTAAATTGCAAAACAAATTGAAAATTTAATTTGTTTCATGCCAAAATAGATATTCTTTTTAATAAAAATTAGATCATGATCTGTGCTGGCTGGGTAATTATAGTAAACTATTTAGTAATAATGCTAATATTTAAAATTAGTTGTTATAAATATAGATTAACTTTTTCAGAAATTTAATTAAATTACATTATTAAAGATACAACTGGACATTTAAATATTAAAAATTAATAGTAAACTGTTTTTTAAATAACTACCCAATGTAAATTTTATCAAGGGGGGATATTTGTTTATTTCTCCAATATAGCTTAAATTTTTTCTTTATCATTTTATGCCGAAACTTATTTTTGAAATTTATAAAAATTTGAATTTTTTTTTTGCCATTTAAAATGTTTACTAATGGACAAACATATATGTATCCAATAGAATACGAATCCGGAAAGATGCTAGTTTCACTACAAGAATACAGCGGAATCAGCCACCACTTAGCCACCACTTTGCCACCTAATTTAAATAGTGCTGATGTAGTGCCGTGCCTAGGTTCAGATGGGGTTAAGGCGAATTTAAAAATTGATTTTAAAAAAAAAAATAAACTTGAATAATATATATTATATAGTTTCAATTTATTCTTTATTCTAGTATATTTGCATACATTTCAAAAAAATTATGATTAAAATGAGCAATATATCAAATTAGCATTATCATAAACAAATATATTATGTAGGTATTATTAACTTAAGATGTTAAGCTAATAAAAATTTAGAAGTGCTGAATGTTGTTTGTTCCATTAAACAAATAAAAAATAAAATAAATATGTGAAAAATGATAAAGAAAAGAGATTTACCAACAAAGGTGAAATCGTTTTGGAAATTCAGAATTTTTTTTTTTTTTTTTTTGATTTAGACAAAGAAATCCGGAACAAATCCTTAGAAACAGATTGTCACAGTTGCAGACAAATCCTTCGATCATTCTAAAATATTTTAATTTTCTAAAAGCAATAATTAAAATAAAAATCTCATTGACAAGTCGAACTTGGGATGCTAACATTGAAGTTAAGTCTTTTAAACCACTTTGATACTTAATATTTTTGTACTTTGAAGGTCCCTAAAAATTTATATAACTTCCCAACCTGAGACAAATGCCTTTTTGAATACACATTAAGCACGGCTCTGTGCTGATGGAGTATGTCTATGTGTACAAGGTGAATCTCCGGAATCCGAGTATTTTGGTTTACTAAAGATGATATTTATGATCAAGTACTACTGTGTAGTCTGCCTCAAAAAAAAAAAAAATTCAGATGCGCATGGATCGACCAAACACCTAGTCGGGGAGTTCGTCGAAATGCTTATGGCATTGTTGAGAAATGTCATAGGAGGATGTATGAGAAGTATGATCCTATCTTTGTTCTCGGATATGTTGACCAAGTGTGTTATTTTTTTTTTATCCAAGACTAGTCCTGGATATTTGGGTATTCGGATTGGGTCGGATCAGATCTTTCGGGTTTCAGGTAGTTGGGGTAGAGGTGTTTAGGACCCATTTAGCACCGGTTGAAAATCAGATCGATTCGGTTCGAGTCTGCGTCGAGTTGGGTCTTGAAAATTGAGAGAAACTCAGAACATATCCGAACTCGATCATGTTTCACCTGTTTGGAACCGAAAATATGCATAACTACCCGATTGGATCCGGAAATTGAAGAGTAGACCCGATTGGACCTGATTGAACCCGATTGGAACCTAAAATCATCAATATCCAAATCGAAATTGTGCAGTCTTACAAACAGAAGTACATAAATTAAAGTCTTAAAAAAACAGAACATAACAAAAGATCAAGTTCAACCAATACATCATCAAGTAATCATTGATTCTAGTCCTAGACTAATCTATTCTTTAAGACTTTAACAATCAACAAGTGATCAAATTTACAATAAAAATTTCACATTTCAGAATCCATAAATCATAAAGGCAAGAGTGCAAGACAGCAGCAAGCCAGCAACATATGAAGGATCTCATAGAGAAAATAGTACGAGCTTACCTCTTTCTGCCAGGGCTAGCTTGAGGAAGCTGCATGATCCTGTTTCCGGTACTGAGATCCCATAGCTGTACCTTTACGGATAGACCAAATCAGAAGAATGACAACAGGAAACTGAAAAACCAAAAGAACGAAAAGAAACAATTCAATGGCTTTTTGTTTCTAATCACCTCAGTAGTTTGCTCCCCCCTGCTACTGCTATATCAATCAATTTAGAGGAAAAAAAAATCTTTCTTCAAAATTATGGAGAACAATAACAACTTATGATTTTACATTTAAAAAACAAATAGCATGGAATTAGTTCAGTCCGAGACCATAATCAGAAACACTAAATTCTAGACAACCCAAGTAAAACATACCATGAAGCAAACCACATGGAATCATCTCATATTGTTTTCTCTATGAGATCCTTCATATGCACACCTTCTTCTGCCAAATCATTCTTATCCGGATATGCTGATGAATCCATATGCGATTTACATCAGAAAATACATGAACAACTCCCAAATGAAATAGGTCTTTGAGATTTGATACTAACATGTGCCAATACTGGTGTAGAGTTTCATATATTAATAATGAAGAAAATTTTACTTTCTTTCATTTTGGTTCGACTTTTAGGACTACAAGTTCCGACATTTAGGCACTGAATGGGAGTGTGATTCGGCTCCGGTGCGTCGACCCTAATCGCAGAGCATTAGTGAATGGGAAAACGATTTGATAGAGGCACATCTCATCTGCTTTTTGTGAGCTATAAGTGCCACCACTTTTACACTGATCGGAATCGCTCCACAACCCTTCTCAAAAGGGATGATTGGGAGACGGTAAGTTATGCTTCATATGTCGATTTAAATTTATACCCTTATTTAGTTTTTTTTCTCCTTATCGTCGATGAAATTCTGAAAAGTGTTAGAGAATTTTTTTTTTGTTTCTCATCACTTCTTCCCTTGTTTCTGGTTTGCTATAACATCATCGCCGACATCATTTCCGGCATAATCACTAGCATCATCACCATTAACGACGACCAGCCGCAACACTCAGTGTCTCAATATGAAACAACGCACTCAACACGCAGACATGCCTTGTTTATGCATAATCAAGCATTATACAATTAAATAATAACGAAATGATCTTATTGTAGCATTATAATGCTTGATTCTGCAGGTTTTTTTGGCTCAGACATGCCTTGTTTCAAGTGGACACGCAGATGCAGATGTAGGAGTTGAGTTCATATTTGCTTCTCAATTATGATTTACATTTTGCTCAGACATGCCTTGTTTTTTATAGTTATCAACATATGTATATTTTGAATTATTATTGTGAATTTTAAGAAAAAAGTTTAAAAATATATTGAGTCGTGTTAAATTTATATTGCTATAAAATTATAAAATACTATTTAAAATTTTAATTTGTATATATAATTTTTATTATTAATATGAAAGTTTTAAAATATAAATTATAAATAAAATAGATAAATAAAACATAAAAAATAACAATAGCTCAAATGATGTCCATTTGACAAAGGGATGTTTGCAAAATTGACTCAAGAATTGAGGTCAGTTGCAAATTTAACCCATCAAATTTCTCATTATAACATTAACCACTTTCTCTCATAACCATCCTTCTCACTTTCAATTATTTATGAAATTGCCATTGATTCTAATTAATTTCTTTAATTTTCGGAAATCCAATTGACCAAATAATCCTCATCTTCCTCACTTATTCACGAAAATGCTATCATCATCAATTCACCCAACCACTACTTTACACCATTTTGAAGCTTTAATTGCACCAAAAACCCATTTTTGAGCTTAAATAGCTCATTGTCTCTTGTCTTATTTCGTGTTTTCAGTCAAATTTCGTGTTTTCCAGATCTGCGCTGCGAAAGTAGACTTCATATGGCCTGGAGAAGTCTACTAAGTCAACGCAAAGGTTAGTTTTGCAATTGACCGCGTGAACAAAGTAGACTTTTTCAGGTCAGATGAAGTCTACTCCATTTCCTTTTAGAACAAAAAAATGGAGTAGACTTCTTTCAAAGCAGGTCATTTTTGCAATTGACCAAACTTTGACTTTTTTGGAGTAGATTTCTCCGACTCAGAGAAGTCTACTCATAAAAGTAGACTTCTTACAGGTCACTTTTGCAATTGACCAAACTTTGACTTTTTGTAGTAGACAGCAGGAGAAGTCTACTCGGCTTCTTTTGGGGTGTCGAAAAGTTAAATTAAAAAGTAGACTTCTTTTGGCCTGAGAAGATCTACTTTTTAATTAATTCAATGTTTGGTCAACCCCAAAACTAACCCATAGTAGACTTCTCCAGGGTTCAAGAAGTCTACTCCAAAAGTCAAACTTGGTCAATTGCAAAAGTGACCTGTATGAAGTCTACTTTTAGGAGTAGACTTCTCTGAGAAGTCTACTATCTCGGAGAAGTCTACTTCAAAAAAGTCAAAGTTTCGTCAATTGCAAAAATGACCTCTAAGAAGTCTACTCCAGAGAAGTCTACTTTTGGAGGAGAAGTCTACTCATCTTTTGGCAATTGCAAAACTGACCTAGGAGAAGTCTACTTTTTCGAGTAGACTTCTCTTAAGAAGTCTACTTTTAATGATGAAGTCTACTATTAGTAGACTTCATTAACCGTCTTAGAAGTCTACTTTTCCATATTTAAAAAAAAAACGCTTTGTATCAAATATATAATGAATTTTTAAGATTTTCTTGGTCATGAGCTTGGGTTAGTAAGTATTATTGCCTGTATATAAGTTATACGTGTTTATAGTTTATAGGGATGGTGGAATCAGGTTTTATGTTTTACAAGCTACTTACCTTATTAGTCGTAGACTTCTCCAAGAAGTCTACTTAGTAGACTTCTGCGGACATCATATGAAGTCTACTGTTTTAATTTTCTTATAAAAATCTTTATTCTGTAATTTACGAAAAATAAAAATTATTATTTGACTCTTGAGTTTGTGTTATTTATTAGTCTTTCTTATGTATGAGTTTTACATGTTTGTTTCTTATAATTGAGCTTTAATTATTTTTTTTTGTTTTTAGTATTTAGCTTATTAGTAGTAGACTTCTCCAAGAAGTAAGTAGACTTCTACTCAGTAGACTTCTAATGAAGTTTAGAAGTCTACTTTTTCAATTTTTTTAATAAAAGTCATTTATCTATAATTTATGTTAAATAAAAATTATTTTTTTACTCTTAAGTTTGTGTTATTTATTGGTATTGCGTATGTATGAGTTTTACACGTTTGTTTCTTATAGTTGAGCTTTTATTAATTTTCTTCTTTTATTAGGTATTTAGTTTATTAGTAATATACTTCTAATGAAGTGTAGAAGTCTACTTTTTCAATTTATTAAAATTCCAGCCCAATTGATTAAATAATTTCGTTTTTCCGCTGTTTTTTCTTATGTTTACTTGAGAAGTCTACTCGAGAAGTTTACTAGAGAAGTCTACTGTGTAGTATAATTATATTCGAAAGAAGTCTACTAGAGAAGTCTACTGTGTAGTATAATTATATTCGAGAGAAGTCTACGCGAGAAGTTTACTCGAGAAGTTTAATTACCCTAAACCCTAAATAAAATATTTTCGATTAAAACTTATAGCAAAGCATTAATTTACTTATCATATTCACAAATAAAAATTATTCTTTGATTTTTGAGTTTGTATTATTTATTGATCTTGCTTATATACGAATTTTACATGTTTTTTTTTATATTTGAGTTTTAGTTTTTTTTTGTGTTAATAAGGGTTTAAAGATGGTGATGACTGAGTAAGATGTCATGGAATAAGTATGGTGATAAGTGAATAAGGTGTCAAGAAAAAAAGTCTGAGTAAGAAGTCTACTAATTAAGTCTATTGGAGAAGTCTACTCGAAAAGCCTAAGTAAGAAGTTTAAGTACTTTTGTTTTAGTTTAAGTACTTTTGTTACAGTTTGATTGTAGGAACCTCTTTTAAGACATTAATTACTCATTTCTCTCTATTTGAGTTTTCAAAACTAGAAACCTCTTTTAAGAGAAGTCTACTTTAGAGTTTACTAGAGAAGTCTACTAGGTAGTATAAGTCTATTCTAGAGAAGTCTACTTTGGAAGTAGACTCGAGAAGTTTACTCTGAAATCAAACTTAAGGCTTTCTTGGAAATTTCTATAATCTAAAGAGTTAATACTTTGTTTAAAAAAATGTAGCTCAGATTAAAACAAAATCTTTTATTATTAGCTTTTTCTTATTACCAAATACAAAGGCTCCTAATTATAGAGCATGACTCCTTAGAACGGCTCCAGTAATAATAGTAAAAAAGATGAACTTAGATCCAACAACAATAAGATATAAAAAGTCACATTCAAAACGTTTAACATTATCAACTAAAAAAATACTGTAAAAGATTCTTCTGATTGGAGTCCTGCTTCATATAACCGATTGCTTCTTGATCGAATCATCTGAAGAAATACAAGTTATACATTGTAGCATGAAGTTTGAAAGTGTAAGTTACAACCCAACCAAATAACCAATTAGTTACGGTAACTAAGGTTCCAGCTCACACTTTCACATTCAATTCATAGGAAATATCTGCAAACAGAATGAAAAACGTTATATATATATTTTTTTTTTGGTCTTGTACAAACCCACTATGTTTAAGAAACGAAGATTTTAATAAAAACATGAAACATAAATGATGGAATATCCATGGTAGTCCTCCCATTCCCATCGCAAATGACACAATGTGAGCCTATACATTTCATATATCATTAACCCAAATTGATCAGCAATGAAAGAAGTTAATCCAAAAAACTAAAGTTGTAACAAATTTGTTACGGTCACTTTTTAAAAAATTGAGGTTATTTACCAATACGCCGATGCAAGTGAAGATGGGAGTGAGATCTGAATTCCAAATGACTGCTCCACGTTTAACAAAATTTTGAAGACGATAATTAGCTAAAATGTTGCATACGTATATTCACATCAATGTTGCTAAGAAAATATTATATACATATATGTATGCATATGAAGAATGGTAAACTTAAAAATCACCTGGAAACCATAGGAAACGCTTAAGAGCAAAGCACTTAATCTCATCGCAGCACAAGAAGCCTGTTCAAATTTTTAGTATGATGAAGAAAATTCATACTTAATAATACTTGATCGAATCTTAATTTTGTAAGAGTATATCTAACCATTAGCAGCGTTCTCCTCCCCAGTTTATTGACTATAATTGTTTCCAACATTGCTTTCGGAACCTGAAAAATAATCGAATAATTAATTCATTTTTCATATTGGAATTTCTTCTGGTATTTTAAAGTA
Source organism: Alliaria petiolata (assembly GCA_020283515.1). NCBI lineage: Eukaryota > Viridiplantae > Streptophyta > Magnoliopsida > Brassicales > Brassicaceae > Alliaria > Alliaria petiolata. The sequence continues at coordinate 5,205,676 of JAHZTW010000005.1, forward strand.
ATTGTTTTTTTTTTTTTGAAATTTACCATCATCGTGGCTATTACAGATGTGCCAATAGCACTTGGAATTTGGAAATCCTGAAAAGTAAAAACACACATTTTGTCAGAAAAAAATATGCAAGTGAATATTTTATTGGATGGAACTATTTACATAGCAAGTGAAATGTTCATATCGTCGATTTAATTGTGTATATTTGCAAATTAAGTTACCTCCTTTTTGGAAGAGGCTACTGGCATAATAGGTAATACCCGAGCTCCCGCTCAACTGTTGCAAAAATATTAAACCGACTCCGGTCTGTATACGAATATATGTCATTGCATAATAATTGATTGAGATACATTTCATTAGATTGAAAGTGAGATAGAGATGATAGAGATGAGAATGACATCAAAAAATGAAAGAGAAGAGATTCATGGCCACAGAGGAAGGAGAGGAGAGAGAGACATAATTTTAGACAGAGAGAAATGCATTTTAATTTTAACACAATTAGGTTAAACACTCTTTATATATTTAGGAAAATTTTCGAGAGAAGTCTACTCGAGAAGTCTACAGTGTGGTAAAATTCTATTCGAGAGAAGTCTACTTTGAAAGTTTACTCGAGAAGTCTGCTAGAGAAGTCTTCAATGTAGTAGTATAAGTCTATTTAAGAGAAGTCTACTTTGTAAGTATACTCGAGAAGTCTACTGTGTAATATAAGTGTAGACGAGAGAAGTCTACTTTAGAAGTCTACTTAACCGGTAAAATTGAGTTCCCGCCCAATTTGTTAAAGTTCCCGCCCAGTTTATTGAAGTTCCCGCCCAATTTGTTAAATAATTTCCATTTCCCGCTATATTTTATGAAGTCTACTCGAGAAGTCTACTAGAGAAGTCTACTCGAGAAGTCTACTCGAGAAGTCTACTAGAGAAGCCTACTATGTAGTATAATTCTATTCGAGAGAAGTCTACTCGAGAAGTCTACTTACCCTAAACCTTAAATAAAATATTTTTGATTAAAACTTATATCAAAACATTAATTTACTTAACATATTAACAAATTACAGTTAAAATAACAAAGATATCAACGCTAAATTTTCAACCAAACCAAAAACTATGAATTCATATAGAATTTTTTCTTACCCTAACAATTACACCCTTATACCCTATACTTTAAACCTCAACTCTAACCCTTTTGAACTATATACCCATGAAATTTATAAATTGATTTATAATCATGAAATTTTATTTTATAAAGATGCCAATTATCTATGTTTAATTATGTTCATAATAATTTTTATCAATTAATTTTTTATAATTTTTATTATTAAAATTTAAGATTTAGTGATTCACTAGACTTCTCTAGATGTATTGGTTTCTAACCTAATTTGGATATATTGATTTAAATTGAGTCATTTTAAAAAAAAAATTATTTTTAATTGATGGAAAATGTATATGTTTGGTTATTCATCTAAGTTTTTTATATAATTAATTTTTTCTAATTTTTTTAATTAATTCTCAAGAAATTATTTGAGAGAAGTCTATTCGAGAAGTCTTCTCGTGAAGTCTACTCTGCAGTATAAGTCACACGAGTGAAGTCTACTCGCGAAGTCTACTAGAGAAGTCTACTGTATAGTATAATTCTATTCGAGATAAGTCTACTCGAGAAGTCTACTTACCCTAAACCCTAAATAAAAAAATTTCGATTAAAATTATATTAAAACATTAATTTACTTAACATAATCACAAATTACAGTTAAAATAATAAAGATATCAACGCTAAATCATTAACCAAACCATAAATTATGAATTAATATAAATATTTTTCTTACCCAAACAATTACACCTTTATACCCTATACTTTAAACCTTAACCCTAACCCTTTTAAATTGAATACTCATGAAACTTATAAATTGATTCATATTCATGAAATTTTATTTTATATAGATGTCAATTGTCTATGTTTTAATTGTGTTCATTTTTTTTACCAAATTATTTTTTATAGTTTTTATTATTAAAATTTTAGATTTAATTATTTAGTAGACTTCTCTAGATGTATTGGTTTCTAACCTAATTTGGCTATATTGATTTAAATTGATTCATTTTTTTGAAATTTTATTTTTAATATATGGAAAATGCATATGTTTTGGCTATTTATCAAAGTTTTTTATAAAATTAATTTTTTATAATTTTTTTAATTAATTATAAAGAAATTATTTCAGAGAAGTCTACTTTGCAGTATAAGTCATAAGTGAGAACTCTACTTTGCAAGTATACTCGAGAAGTCTAAGAAGTCTACTCGAGAAGTCTACTCTCTCGTAGTAGACTTTTCTAGGGTAAAACTGTCATTATCGCGAACGTTTTTTGTTTGGTCATAAGAGTGGGGGTTGTAATTTCACTACCCATGTGGGTTACTTTTGCCAAACATGCAATAGGGGTCTAGTTTTGGAGAAAGAATCAAGCTTTAGGTCATTTTTAGCAATTTCCCTTTGACAAATCATCCCTTTCAGTTTGTAGACATGGTGAAGAATCCATGTGTTACAAAAGTTGAAACCCAAAATATTAAACATATCCCAATTAAGTGATCAAAAATCGAAATCAGTCTCAGATAATCGAAATCTAAAGACTCATAAAGCAATTACATGTTCACAAATCAAAACTAGATATATGCAATTCCACGTTCTTAAAAGAAGGAGAAGAAGGAGAACGAGGAGAAAAAGCAGGAGGAGATGGGTTGACTTCGTTTAATGATTCCAGGGAGAATCGGAGGAGGGGAAAGAGAATCAGAGAAAGAGAAGAACTGAGAGAAGGAGTAAAAGGAGGAGAAGGGGAATCGCAGAAGGAGGAGAAGGAGTTCATACCTGGAATTGATTTTGTCGACTACGGTGAAGGAGGAGATGAGTAGACTGGTTTGGTAATTTCCAAAATCCTAATATACCTAACTTGCAAAGTTAACAAAAAAAAAAAACATATTATCCGGTTATCTGGTACCCGATCGGTTTCCAGGTTTTATCCGAACCAAACCAGAAACCAAAGTAGATTTTTTTTAGAACCAATCGGGTTATTGGCAAGACCAAAACTAAACCAAACTTCATATTTTGGGTCGGTCGGTTCAGGTCCGGGTCGGATGCCTAAAACTATCCAAGACTAAGGAAAAACAGCAAAGAATGGGGGACAACAACAAAAGTCATTCCACGTAGTTTAGTTAGAGATAACATGGTTATGAACAAGCTTTGCAAAAAGAAGACAACCATAATATGATGATTAGTGGTATTGTTCAAATAATATAACATGCAGTGAAAAGAGATACAGAGGACGATTGGAGATTGACGATGGTGCAACGACGGTTGTTGAAGGAACCGAAGACGAGGACGAAGAGTATGGTTCAATCGAAAATGAGGATGAGGGCTATGGCTCAACGGAAGATGAATATGTAGATGAAGGATATGCTTCAATTGAGTATTAGTGATGTATTATATGTACCTTTAATATTATAGTTTTTTGTCAAAAAAATATTATTGTATAAAATTATTGTAATCAGAATACAAAGTGTTTGTTAGCCAATTTGGCGAAAAAGCATATCCTGAGAGAAAAACTTCATTTATAGGACCATGACTAGCTAACAAATATGCTGCTTCATTGCAATCTCTTTTGACATGATTAATACCTACGTGCTGAAATTTCAACAGCCACATTCTAATATCATCTAATTAGTTACGAACATTAATATCTTGGTCTTTATTATATAGCAATTTAACTAGTAGCTGACAGTCTCCTTCAAAGCAGACATGGTCGTAACCCATACTCCAGGTGTTTTGAAGAGCCACCAATAGTGTTTTGCCTTCAGCTTCAAGACTTGAAATTGTTTGTCCAGTAGAAGCAGATCCCCAGTATTACAATTTCCTCGAGAATCTCAGACTATCCATCCAGACGTGTTTTGTTGTGTTTGTGGATTAAAAGCAGCATCATAGTTACATTTGAGAGAGCCTAATGGGGGACGAGACCAATTATTTTTTGGTACAATAGGTGTAGAGGTCGTAGAGAGTGTATTAGTTGCTTTAATCAGTTATGTAACATTTGCCAAGGCCTTATTCACATCTTTACCAATTTTGATTCTATGTTTAATAGTATACGTATGCATGACTTTTATATGTATATTGGTATTTTTTCAAAATTAATTTTTATATGAATTTTAATATGAAAAACAAATAAATCAAATAGTTGTAATACAATAATTCAATTCACAATGCTAATTTTAGAAGAAACAAATAGAACTGAAAATTATTTCACTACAAGAAAGTAGCTAACATGCTCATTTTGAAAATACCAAGTTTGGATCATCTTCCTCATATAACTTTTACACAAGTTGGGCAGTTTCAAATGTAACATATATTGTAACATGTAAATTTTATACGTTCATTAACCTAAAACACCTCAACAATATTGATTCATGTCAAAAATATGGAAGACTGCAACTTCCATCTTTAGAATGAGTTAACCCTTATATACAATTACTAAAACTTATGATCCTAAGCCATATTCCCCTCTACCAAATATTTTTTTAATCAAATATGATCAAATAAAACTTTTAATGTGAAGGAAAATAAGAATAACAACCAAAAGAATCAGTTTTAAAACTTACCTTTGACATATTTGTGGTTCAACAATTAAGAAATTTTTTGTTTATATTTGCTAAGAAATGGCAACGGTTTTGTAACAGGTTTTTTGGTTTTGTAACGGATTTATTGGTTATATAACGGATATCTTGACTTTTGTAACGAATTTCTTAAGTTCATTGCATTTCTGTTGCTAAAGCGCTCATTTTGGAAATACCAAGTTTGGATCCTCTTTCTCATATAACTTTTACCCCCCCCCCAAGTTGTGCAGTTTAAAACGCAACATATATTATAACATGTAAATTTTAAACGATGCTTTGAACTAAAACACCACAATCATATTGATTCATATCAAAAATATGGAAGAATACAACTTCCATTTTATAATGAGTTAAACGTTATACACACTTACTCAAACTTATGATTTTAATAGATATTCTCCTCCACTATAGATTTTCTAATCAAATATGAGCAACTAAAACTTTCAATCTGAAAGAAAATAAGAATAACAGCCGAAAGAATCAGTTTAAACACTTATCTTAAATATATTTGTGGTTCAACACTTTAAGAAACTTTTGGTTTATATTTGCAAAGAAATGGCAACGGTTTAGTAACAGATTTCCTGGTTTTGAAAAGGATTTCTTCGTATTTTTAACGGATTTCTTGAGGTTTGTAACAGATTTCTTGAATTCCTTGCAATTCGTTGCTAACATGCTCATTTTGTAAATACACAGTTTGGGTCCTCTTCCTCATATAACTTATACCCAAATTGTGCAGTTTCAAATGCAACATTTATTCTAACATGTAAATTTTATATGTTCATTAAACTAAAACACCTCAGCCATATTGATTCATGTCAAAAATATGGAAGGCTACAACATCCATCTTTAGAATGAGTTAACCCTTATACACACATAGTAAAATTTATGATCATAAGCCCTTATACCATATATATTTTAATCAAATATGAGAAAAATAAAATTTTCAATGTGAAAGAAAATAAGAATAACAACCAAAATAATCGGTTTTAACAATTAAGAAAATTTTAGTTTATTTTTGCGAAGAAATGGCAACGGTTTAGTAACATATATATTTCTTGTTTGGAAATGGATTTCTTGGTTTTCTAACGGATTTCTTGAGGTTTGTAACGGATTTATTGAGTTCCTTGCAATTCTGTTGCTATCGTGCTCATTTTGGAAATACCAAGTCTCGATCCTCTTTTAACTTCTACCCATGTTGTTCAGTTTCAAATGCAACATATATATTCTAACATGTAAATTTTATATGTTCATCAACCTAAAACACCTCACCTTAATGATTCACGTAAAAAATATGGAAGAGTACAACTTTCATCTTTGAAATGAGTTAACCCTTATACACACTTACTAAAACTTATGATCCTAAGCCATATTCCATTCCGCCATAGATTTTCTAATCAAATATGAGCAGATAAAACTTTCAATGTGAAAGAAAATAAGAATAAAAAACAAAAGAATTGGTTTTAACACTTAGCTTAGACATATTTGTGGTAACACTTAAGGAATTTTTGGTTTATTTTTGAAAAGGAATGGCAACGGTTTTGTAACGGATTTTTTGGTTTTGTAACGGAATTCTTGAGATTTGTAAAGGATTTTTTTTGTTCCTTTCCATTTCATTGCTATATTTCTCATCTCGGAAAACCAAGTTTGGATACTCTTTCTCATATAAATTATACCCAAGCTGTGTATATTCGAATGTAACCTATATGCTACCATGAAAATTTTATACGTTCATTAGACAAAAACACCTCAACAAGATTGATTCATGTCAAAAATATGAAACACCTCAACATCCATCTATATAATGCGTTAACCCCTATACCATATTACTTAAACTTATGATCTTAAGCCATATGTCCCTCCACCAGAGATTTTCTAATCAAATATGAGCAAAGGGAACATTAAATGTGACTGAAAATTAGAATAACAACTAAGATAATCGTGTATAACACACTTAGATTCGACATATTTATGGTTGTACACTTAAAAAATAACTGGTTCATATTTGTAAAGGAATGAAAACGGAATTGCCAAAACCTGTTGCAAATTAGTTGAAATGTTAGAACCATAGCAACGGTTTTGTAAGAAATGTCTTAGTTTTGTAACGAATTTCTTGGTGTTCTTGTAATTTCGTTGCTATAGTGCACATTGTTTAAAACCAAGTTCTGATCCTCTTATAGTGCACATTGATTAAAAACCAAGTTTCGATCCTCTTACTCAAATATTCAAACGTTTAATACTATAGGTGATATATATTTTATAAATTATCTATATTTTATATTTTATGTTTGCAAACAAAAGGTAATGTAGCAATACATTTGCAATGGATCATGAAATTTACTCATATTTTTGGGTGATTTCTGAAAATTTTAAGAGGAGATTTTTTTTCATTTGCAATTTAATTAACTCATATTTTTCCGGTTTCTTAAAATATTAGGCGGGGTTATCTTTCTCATTTGCAATGAGTTTGCAACAGATTTTTCTGTTGCTATGCCTTATTAGACTCTTCTTCTCATCTCGCCTCTGTTCTTACATCTGTTCCAGTTCGTCTCTGTGCTCTCCTCTGTTCTGGCTCGCCTCCTTTCCTCTACACCCTCCTTCTGCCTCTCCTTTGGTCCGTCTCGCCTCCATTTCTCCTCTCCTCTGCCCAATTTCATCTCGTCCGGTAACATCCTTTCTTTCTTTTTTCTTTTCTCCGTGATTTTGTTTGTCTTTTCATGTTTAATTTTACTTTGAGTTTGTTTGTATGTGCCTTTTTTTGTTTGTGTTTTGGGTTAATGTTTATTTTATGTTCGAGTATTGACTATATAAGACAAGCAAACATGCAGAATTTGGATTCAAAATTGGTTATGTTTGAGTTTGGTTTGTAGTTGGAGTTTTATGTCCAAACTTCTACAATTGTAATTAGAATGGTTTGTAGTTGGAGCTTCAGATTTTTGCTACTTTTGGCTATAGATTGCAGTTTCTATTGATGGGTATGATTTCTCAAATGTTTGGAAGTTTTTATTTGCTGTTGCGTAAATTTGTTTGTTGCTTCGTTAGATTACTGATTCCTTAGTTTGTACCATTTATGTTTTAAGATTGTTGAGATACATTGTTGTGAATTACTATGATTCAATATTATGATCTAATTAGTTAAGTATTTCGAATCAATTTTTTATTTCTTTTAGATTTTAACTTGCAAGAATATAATGGTTCCCTTATGAATGAATGGAATGAATTCAAATTAGTTAATTCAGAAAATGACAAAAGAAGATTCCATGTTTTGATAAGAGTACTGATTTTGATGCATTCAATTTCGTTAAAAACTACATTCACTTGTTTCCTCTTCTCTGTTCTTAATCTCTCCTTCACGAAAGAGTTTTAATTCAATTAGAATTTGTTTGTCTTTCATTTGTTAGTCTTTGCATTTTTCATTTGTCTTTCATTTATATTACACTTCTGTTTCAGATATGGCTTGTAGAAGGCAAGCAACATCATCTCGACAGCCTCCTCCAATGCCACCAGGGGTTACTAGTGTGGCCTCATCATCTGCAAGCAACTACTCCCGCCTTAGCCTTGATGAGATAGGGCCTGACTGGTTTAAACGCAGCTGCTGCGGTTGCGGTTGCGGGAGTTCGTGGAAGCGGGAGATTGCGGTTAACAGCGTTATTAAGCGGGTTGTACGACTGGCACAGCGGTTAGAAACGGGTGCGTTTGCGGGATATTTACGACTGGTTAACTTGTGGGTGTAATAGCGGTTAAACAATAAATTAACAATATAAACAAATTTTATAACTATAAAAATATTAAAAACCATATTATTATAAAAAACTATAAAATTATTAATTAAACATACTTAATTATAAATATTATTACTTTTATTAATTTATCAATTTTTTAGTTTGGATGAAAGTTATGATTTTAATAGAGAATTTTTTTTTTTTTTGTATGAAGATGTTAGATGAAAAGAATTTTAGTTGTTATATATACATTAGTGATGAAGAAAAAATTTATCAAAATAATTAGAGTTTATAGATCTTATACATATAAAATTATGAAAGATTGTTAATGAATATTAGTTAAAAAATATCAAATTTATTTATTTATTTGTAATTATAATATTCAAATCTTATTTTTTAAAAGTTTCTTATATATATATCTTAATTTTAAATAAATTTTGTATTTTTTTAATTTTTAATTTTTTTAATTATCCACCCACAATCGCCCGCAACCGCAAACACTAGCTGGAATGAGCTTTTGATTTGAGCGACACAAAGCAGTTCAAAGCGGTAGAAAGCGTTTTGTGTGATTGTTGCCAAACGCCAACAACCGCTACCACCCACAAAAACTACGTTTGCGGGTGCTAGCGGGAGAACCAATCAAGCCCATAATGAATGCTCCCAGAAGGCGATCCCAACCGCACCTCCATCCAAGGAATCTCAACCAAAATTTATGGTACTTTTGTATCACACTAGACCAAGTTACTTTTCTATTTTGGCAAAGCTTTTCACCTTTTCTCAAATGATAGGTTTGGTGTCCAACACCAAGTTCTCGAGCTACTCATACTGCTATACTATAACAGAATTAGGTATTGATGAGATATTTCCATCAATGAAACTTCATTAAATCTAAAACCGTATTTGTTATTACTTCAATTGCTATGAATATGCATGTTGTGAATCTGGTTTTAACTCTCCGAATAATAGTTTTTAAATAGATTGTGTGCTTTTAATCTGCTGGACAATAACAGGCTATGCATTTTTCGTTGAATCTGCTTTGAAACTGATTTTAAAGTTGTGAATTTTCCTTGAACTATGAACTAGAACTATAAATTTTTTTAATGTCGTGTTCTTATGTTGTATTGTAATGCCTACTTGTGAATTTGTTTTTATAGGCGGTTCAGCCTTCCAACAAAGGTTGTATCTATGGTCTTCCATCATTAAACAAGAAGCAGAGGCATACTGGTTCATCAACGATGTAAGGTGAATCACAACACAGTTATTCCCAGAAACGAAGACTCTGGGACCAAGAGAACATTGATGATGAGGCTGAAGAAAGTAACGGTGCTGATGATGAGGGTGTAGATACTAACAGTGTTGAAGGTAACATCCAGTAAGTTAAGTGACGGTGCAGAATGTAACATCCACTAAGTTTTAGCTTTTATTTTTCAGTTTGGTTTTGCTCATAGTGATTTTGATGTATAATAGAATTCGATCGACCAACTGGATTCTAATGTTTTATTTGTTTCCTCAACTGGATTCTAATGTAATAAACTTTCTTTTCTATTTCTAAATGTCCAATTCAGCATTATATCAGTTCTGCAAAAAAAATCAAAATACATGAACAACGAATTTGCAACAAATTTACATAGGTTTAAAACCAAATTATTTGCAAATTTTCCAACAAATATAGTATTTTCGTTACAACTTTTTGTAAACATAAAATTACAAACAATTGCAATTTCTTTGTTTTAAATTTCTAAATATTGTTGCTAACAACGTTGCAAACAAATATGCTATTGCAAATAAGGCGTTGCAAAACTAGCAATAGCAACGTATTGTTACAAAAATTGCCACGAGTATCCGTCACACTTCGTTGCAAATATTGCAATGATCAGTCTTTCCAAATATGTTGCAGCAAAGTCGTTGCAAATCAGCAACAATTTCGTTACAACAATCCATTGCAAGCGGTTGCAACTATTATCCACGAAATATCGTTTTAAATTTTGCAATGGACTTGTATGTTGCAAACACCATGTCGCAAAAATTAGTAACACCGTCATTACAAATATCCGTTGCCAATGTTTCGTTGCAAACCTGTTACAAAATGGCTATATAGATTAGCAACGGATTATTTTAGTAACTATGAATTTCCAACAAGCTTTGGGATTGTTGCGAGTTCTTTTCAAAGACAAATTTGCAGCCGATTATAATGTATTTGCAAGGGAACTTTCCATTGCGAATTATGGCATTTCTTGTAGTGTTTCTCCATATAATAGATACAGTAGAACCTCTATAAATTAATACTCGATAAATTAATAATCACTATAAATTAATAAATTTTGTCGGTCCCTAGTCAGACCAGTGTAAAAATTAACAAATTTTGATAAAATAATAAGATAATAGTTTTTTTGGAACTCCTATGTAAAAATATGGTCCCGGTAATTATATAAATTAATAATTATACATTTAGGTATATATAAATAATGTAATATAATAAAATGTACTATATTGTTGTTTTATGTTTATAAATGTTGCTTGGCTTATCTTTCAAATTTATTGATATTATATTTTCTGAATGAATTTTTTATTTTTGAAAATAATTTTTTGGTATTTTGATGAACATTAAGAATTCGAACCGAAAAATATCTCTATAAATTAATATTTTATTAATTTATCGATAAATTAATAAAATATTGAAGCCCCAACATTATTAATTTATAGAGATTTTACTGTATAAGCCTTCACCACAAAATGAGTATAACAATATGAACGAGACATATACGAGTTTTGGGGTTTGGGGCATCGATTGACTTCACCACGTTTTGTTTGTGTTAATAAATATTTACCAAAAAAATTGGTACCAAAATTCCCCCAAAAACCGGTGGCCAAATTTGAGAATCTTCTAGAACCGCGATATTTTTTACCAATTTTATTTTGTACCCATTGAATATTGATGGAATATTGGTCGTCATATTTGAAAATATTCTGAAACCGTGAAATTTCTAACCATTTTATTTTTGATTGATTAGCGGTGGCTAAACTGGTGCCCTAGAAAAAATATTTATTAAAACCTAAGTCTTTCTCAGAGAACATAAGTCTTTCTCACCCGAAGGCGAAATCTCCCTCGCGCATTCTCACTCACCCTTTCTAGCTCACACTATGTTGGGCTTTTCAAGCACATATCCAAATTATATCCAAGTCACATTTGTCTTTGAGTTCCTTCCAAAAAGTTTCATACTAATCAGAGTTCGGCATTACTTATATATTAGACAATTACTGTCTAATCTTCCGATGTAGAACTTGAATTGATATTCCACACATTCTCTCCCTCTCTCTCTCTCATCTCTTTCTCCTTGTAACTCTCAGGCCCTCTCTCTCGCTTCGATCTCTAAGCCTCGTCGTCTCTGTCTCTTTTCCTCTCTCAAAGGTGATTTCTATGTTTCTTTCTCCTTAGTTCGGTTAATCACTGTCCGTTTCTTTTTCTCAATATTTGTTGTTTGATTTGGGTTGTCGATTTTGTAAAGATTATTCCTTTATATGTATTGCCTTAGCTTTGGGTTGTGATCGTTTAGTGTCTGCTTCATTTTGATTAGAATACTAGTCATACTTGTTCTGTTTTTTTGCCTTGTTTCCAAGAATGACTACTTCAAGATCGGTTTCATCAATGGGTTCATCTTCAGAGTTTCTGTTTGTAGCGTCCCTCGACCTACGTGTCCTTCCACCGCATCTGCTAATGTGCGACAACGTTCATCTGCAGCATCGGCTGCTCCCGCGTCTGAACTCCCTCCAATGAGCTTAGAAGAAATAATGGTATTCCTAGCACGTTGTCTTAAACTCCGGCTTCGTCGTCAAAAATCAAACCGGCTTCATGATGTTGGTATTAATCTCTAAATTTTTCAGTTAATGTCATATTTGCATTTGCTTGAATCGATTGATATTTGTTTTTCAGGTTTGTATTAATAGATATATATATCAGGTTTGTATATTTTTGTTTCAAGATTGTATTAATAGATATATATATATAATAGTTATGTTGATATTTCTTATTTGTTTTAATAGATCGATTGATATTTTTTTTTTTCAAAGTTTTATACAAAGAACTATAATTATTATTTGGATTGTTTTGTTATTTCCTTTTCTTGGCTTTTGATTCACAGTCATGGTTTTAGGGTTTTGGCTTTTCATATGATTAGTATAAATAGTTTAGCTTCAACTCAATTGTACTTTAAGAAAAGAGAAGTCATTCTCAAACTTTTGGGTAAACAAAGCTTCGTGTCTAAAGTTCACCACAAGTACTATCGAAAAGTAACTTAGGGTTCTAAACTCTTAAGTTTCTTCTCTCCCTCTCCCTCTCTCTCTCTCTCTCTCTCTCTCTCTCTCTCTCTCTCTCNACTCAAACATTATGCTCGTGCTCTTAGCAATTCTTTCTCTTTTTCTTCTTCGCGAATTCTTTTTTTTTGTGTCTCGCAAGAAATATCTCTTCTTCTTTTTGGTTCTTTTGTTTCCCACTCTCTTTTGAACTATCCATCACTCTTTTTCTTCTCTCTCTCTCTCTCTCTCTCTCTCTCTCTCTCTCTCTCTCTCTCTCTATCTCTCTCTCTCTCTCTCTCCACACTAATGATGTGCTATATCTCAATCTCTATGTACACAATTCAGGTTCTTGGAACATGTGGAGAATGAATCAGCCGGTCTAAAATAAGATGCATGTGGGTGGCAAGTAAAAAAGTTTCTGGTGTGGTGATGAACTATAAACATGATCCATAAGGTTGTTGAAGCTTCTCTCCATTTGGGACATCCTTCCCAAGTTGGACCTGAACTATCCACCTTTTAACACTTTTATGACAACATAAAAAAAAACAATCATTCTCGCATATTCTGAATTTTCACTCTAGTGGTTCCATAAGAAAATTTGTTTATTGTTGGTTATTGGGTGAGCAATGCCAGAGGGTTAAACATGAACGATTTCAATGTAGCGGCAAAAATAGATGATATCAAGACATGATATTTTCCCTAGAAAATGATTTTGGCCTTCTTTTTCTCATTTCATTATTTTATAACATTTTTCGACTGATTATATGTAGCTTATGTGATGTATTTTTACTGTGTATGGTCTGTACATATGCCTTATAAGTTATAATGAAGCTATGTATTGATCATCATCTTGGAAAGCATTTGGCATAAGAAATAAAAATTGAAATCTAACACTATAAGGACCAAAGATGAAACCTTTGAGAACATTACAAGAAATATAATTATATATACATATATAGGTGATTCATAAGATATATAAAAAGACAAATGATTTATTCATCAATCAAATGTTGCGAGATGTTTTTGAGATTAATTAATCCATCAAAAGAAGCAACTTTGATTCTATAACTTTGATAATAAAAATTATTACGGATAATAGATGAAATGCTTAAAGATTGTAGAATAAATTGACTGAAATATAAGAAACACAACATTATTGTCACTACCTCTTTTTATTTTGGGAACATTCTGGGACTAGCCCTAGTTTTGTTAATAATATAATAAACTTTTTAATTCTACAATGTGACTGGAGGACCAGCTTTTTGGGAGCATTGTTGCTTTACCATAGGAGGGAAATACCAAAATGGAAGATTTGATGCGCAGTTGGCTTCAGCGTCTTGAAAAGCTTTGCAACAAGCAGGACCTATTTTACCAAATTGGCCGGTCATTTTATATTGTTCGATTTCTGCAATACATTCTGGTATATCCATCGTTATTACCGACCAACATTTGCTCATGTCGGGCATTCCTGGCATACCAGGACCTGACTGAGCGTTAATGGAGGATGCGATGCATATAGTCACTAGGAGAAAGTACACACTCTTGATCGACATGATGAATGTATTTAGGATTATGCAATAAGCGAAAGAGAAGAAGACCTAGATGTCCAATATATATATGATTTGTGATAAGTTTGTCTTTGTTTGATGAGATTAAGTAATTGCTCGGGTGGTCTAATTTATAAGAAAAATGGTGTAGAGATATACTAGTTAGATTCATGAAATTTAAATGTATTTGAATTAGCTGTCGTTTTCAAAACTCGAATGAAAATAAAAATAGCCAAACACATTGAATTTGATGATGTCAATGAATTTGACAGCTTTTTATTTGGTCAACAGTATATATTTCTAATTGTAATCATTTTATTTGTATATGAACATGTTTATGATAGAAAGAACTTGAAGAAAGAAGGAAATTGAAAAATTAATTTGTTTCAAAATGGAAGAATAGTTATTCTTTTTAATAAATATTGGATCAGGATCCGTGCTGGCGTGGATAATTTTAGTAAAAAATATTATTTAGTAATAATGCTAATATTTAAAATTAGGTATTATAAATATAGATTAAATTTTCATTAAAGATACAACTGGACATTTAAATATTAAAATTTTTATAGTAAACTGTTTTTTAAATAACCATCCAATGTAAATTTTCTAAATGTAGTCTCCATAGGAAATAATTAAATTTCTTTCAAACTCCCTTGACGTGGATGATCCTCCGAAAAAACAAATATAGAGTGAAAGGAAAGGGAAGAGGAGGAAGATGCAATGGCAAAAAAAAAATCAAAAATCAAAAATCGATTCTCAACCTTCTGAGCCATTTGAAACATAATCTCAAGTTCTTTTATTTATTTATTATATCTCTGTTGTTTAAATAGAAAATTTTCAATTATATCTCTGTATTTATTTTTAATTGTATTAAATATTTTTAAAATTTAAAATTAATTTATAAAATTACTTAAATTAAGGGCCTATTTTTATTTTTGAACAATCCTAAAGTTTGAGACGTCCCTGAATTAAGTGTTTATTTGATTTTGAAGGAACATCATATTGGAGAAGAGAATCTTGCGGAGCTGGAATTTAGCTCTGGCCACCAAATGGCCAGCATTTTATTAATATGCGATCGTTATTTTGTGTGGTTTGTAACATTATGATTTTTGATAAATATAACTGACGTCATTCATAGAACCATGGGAAATTATAATCTACTATATGAAAGCTTAAGTGAACTCTTCTGAGAGTGTCACGTCATCACGCAAGAGCATGTTATGTGTCATTTATTATTTAATTTTCAAAAATTAGTTTCACTTAAATTAAATGTAAACTAAACAAAATATTTGTATTCTCTTATTTGCACTCATGAGATTCGAACTCATAATCTTCTCAATAAAAGACAACTTTTTTTTTCCATTATACCATAAGTACTCTTTGACAATCTTCGCTAAAAATTTGTGATATTGTCTATATATTTTTTACATATTAAATTAGAAGCACTTTTTGATTAATTAATATGTATATCAATTACAAACTTCGCAGGATGCACCAAACCCATAAATAGAAAAAATCCTCAAAATGATAAATTGAAAAAAACCAATTATTGTTTTAAAAAAAAATATCAAGTAACATAAATAAATATTGACATATTTACAATTAACTATATATAAAATCATTAAATTTGAATTCAACTATTTAAAAATTGTTATAAGTAGATGAAATTCAAATTTGATTTTAAAAAAATAATAAATATATAAATCTTACATAATACATAATTTTAAAATATCAGTATATTTTTTTGAGTGATTTAATCTTTATTTTCAAATAAATTAGGATAATTAAACTTTGATACAAGTGAAAAAATTATGATATGGAATAAATTAAGAAGTTAACTCTAACCTAGAAATCTTATGACACAACAAAATATTCAATAAAAATCGAGAAGATAACAAATTATATAAAAAAATATATAGAGAAGAAACAAAAAGAATGGATATAAAATATACAAAATTTTAAAATATGGAAAAAGATATGGATTCAATGCAAGATATGTAAAAGAAATCCTCCAAATGATAAAGTGAAAAAAATAAAAATTATTATAATATTAAGATTTAGACAAATGAAAAAAAAATTTATGAAAATTGAAGAATAAATAAAAATTCGAAAAATAATGTATGAAACAGATTGCACAGATCATCAAGAAGAAAAGTAAAATATTAAAAAAAGATAAAATCAATAGTCAAAGTATAGACCTAAAAACATATTATTATTTAAAATTAAAATTAAATTTCTCCTAATCTTATTATAATAAACTTATGTAAACACTTTACATTAGATGCATAATTGTAGTACGTAGCGTTTCCATTACGTTGACTTTGTTTCTTTCACAATTACGATATCGTTAAGATGATATCACATCTTCTTTTAGTTTCGTTTATTTAAATTGTTTACACGCTAAATCTCATCAAAGAAACAATGAGTTCAAGAGTTCAAATAGAAAACAATAACTATTTTACGCTGGATCAATTAAACAAGAAACGTCCATATAGCCAAACGGTAGTACGTCTAATTCAAAAGTGTAATGTAAGAAAGTTGAAAAAAACAGCAAACTTATGGGATTGAATTTACTCCTAGTTGATGAAAAGGCTCAATTTTTTTTTTACTTAAACAATAATATTCATCTGTTTATTATTAAATTATTAAACTAATTATCTAACTTCATTTTTTTTG
Source organism: Alliaria petiolata (assembly GCA_020283515.1). Lineage (NCBI taxonomy): Eukaryota > Viridiplantae > Streptophyta > Magnoliopsida > Brassicales > Brassicaceae > Alliaria > Alliaria petiolata. The sequence goes on from JAHZTW010000005.1 coordinate 5,222,540, forward strand.
TTTAAACACAGGAAAATATTATTTAAGGCTATATGCCTCATTCTCTAATTGAAAAATTTGGAGACAACCTACATGAAGAAAGTTTTATTTAAATTTGCAATTTTAATGTGGAAGATTGCAATAAGTATTACAAGTCTCCGTTCATAAATTGCAGATAAGATTAATTGAGAGATCAACCGTTAGCCCCGTGGAACAACAGATTTGCCAAATACCCTTTGAAATTTTCGATTTCAAAATTATGAAGATTTTGATAAATTAAAAAATATGGCCGACCAAAAATTTATACGTATAATAATAAAATTAAAATAATAATAATCATAATAAAAATATGAAGATTATGATAAATTAAAATATATTAGTAAATAGAATTTTAGATTAGAAAGTTATATAATCAAATAATAATCCAAAAAAGAATGATTAAAATAAAAATAAAAAATAAAAAAAATATTGAAAAGATAAATAAGAAAATTAAAAAAATGAAAATAACTTTTTAATATGTTTTACTATTAGAATAGATTTAACTATTTTGATTATCCGTTTGGTTCGCTGCGGTTCACATTTTGAGTTAATCAGAAATTCATTTTATTTATTTTATTTAATAAATGTTTAGTTCCCTTATTCACAGATCAACAGTTATTCGAGACTTAAAATACAATCATGATATTACTTAAACAATAAAACTAAAAAATATATTAGTAAATAAAACGCCATAAAGAATCTGTTATTTTCATTACGATTAAAATACATTAGTAAATAAAACTTTAGATTAAAAAAATATATAATCAAATAATAATCCTAAAAAGAAAAAGATTAAAATAAAAAGAAAAAAAAATACTTCAACGAAAATCTAAAATATAAAAAGTTAATTAAAATTAACTCTAATCTAGAAAAATATACAATCTTATTATACAAAGATTAATGTTTCAAATTTCATAATTAACATGATCGCGAACGTGTTAAAGTCTATCTATCAAATTTTGATACTATCGAATAAATTTTGTTTGAGAATGTAACATTTGTATCTGTATTTTTCGCAAAAAAATAAATATTATTTTATTATATCAAAATCTTATAAGTAAATAGAAATAAAATTTAATTACAAAAAATAAAAATAAAAATAAATAAATAATTTTTATATTTCTTTTTTTATTTTTATTTTCTTTACAAGTAATCGAATTACAAATAATTTTTAACGATATAAAATATTTTATTCAAAACCCACATATATATATATATGGGGGTCTTATTCTTGTGTACTATATGAAAGCACAAGAGAACTTATATGGGTGTGCCACCTCATCATTTTTTATTCGACACATGTCATCATTTAATTTTCATTAAGTTATTTTATTTGTATTAAATTTGAGGCAAAAAAATATTTTTTTCCTCTTGTTTGCACTCATAAGGATTCGAACCCATAATCCTCTCAATAAAAAACAACCATTGTTTTCCATTATGTCATTGTTACTCTTTTGACAATCCTCTATAACAATTTATGATATTGTCTCTATGTTTGACACATTAAATTGGAGCACTTTAAAAAAAAACTGTATGTATATTAATTATAGACGTCGCAGGATACCCAAACGCACAAATAAAGAAATCTTCAAAATGAGAGATTGAAAAAAGCAATTAACTTTTGTTTTAAAAACATTAAGTAACATAAATAAATATTAACATATCTACAATTGAACTACACATAAAAATCATTAAATTTGAATTCAACTATTTAAAAATTATTATAATTAGATAAAATTCAAATTTAATTTACAAAAGTAATAAATATATAAATCTTATATAATAAATAATTTTAAATATATCATTATATTTTCTTTTATTTGAGAGATTTAATCCTTATTTTCAAATAAATTAGGATAATTAAACTTCAGTACAAATGAAAAAATTATGATCTTGAATAAATTAAGAAGTTAACTCCAACCTATAAAATCTTAAGACATAACAAAATATTCAATAAAAATCGAGAAGATAACAAATTATATAAACAAATATAGAGAAGAAAAACAAAATGAAAACAAAAATATACAAAATTTTAAAATATGGAAAAAGACATGGATTCAATGAAAGATATGTAAAAAAAAATTACTCAAAATGTTAAATAAATAAAAACTAAAAATTATTATAATAATAAGATTTAGACAAATGAAAAGAGTATGCAAATTGAAAAATAAATAAATATTTGTAAAAATAATGTGTGAAAGAGATTGCACAGATCATCAAGAACAAAAAGTAGAAAATTAAACATTTCTATAAAAATAACATAAAATCAATAGTCAAAATATAGACTTAAAAACAAATTATTTAAAACTCCAATTAAAAAAATAAAACATGTGCATCACGCGGGTTTTCTCCTAGTAACTAATAAAAGAGTACGAAATTTAAGTTTTAAATAATATTTAAATCTTTAATTTTGACTATCAGTTTTCACTTGCTTCTTTATAAATTTGTATGTTCTACATTTTTTTCTTGATAATCATTGTAATATATTTTATTAATATTTATTTCTTTCTTAATTTTCATATTTTTCATTCGTATAAATTTAATATTATAATAGTTTTTAACTTTTCTCAAATTACTATTTTGAAGCTTTTTTATATACATCTTTTATTGAATCCATCTCTTTTTCTTGTTTTTAAATTTTGTATATTTTTGTATCCAATTTTTCTTCTTCTCTCTATTCTTGTTTTCATAGACGAATTTGTTATTTTTCAATTGTTTATTGATTTTTTTTTATATATCTTATGATTTTATAGGTTCTAGTTAACTTCTTAACTTATTCAATCTCATATTTTGTTTTTTTCTTGACTTGCATTAAATTATAATTTGTAATTTTTCTCAGTTTACCATTTTAAAGTTTTTTTATATATATTTTTCATTGAATTCATCTCATTTTTTTCATATTTTAAAATTTTGTATCTTTTCTTGCATTAATTCTTTTATCTCTATTTTTTTCTTTTCTCTATTTTTTATATAATTTGTTATGTTCTCCATTGTTTATTGAATATTTATTGTGTCTTTTGATTTTATAGGCCGGAGTTAACTTCTTAACTTATCCAGTCTCATAATTTTTTATTTTTTTATTTGTATTTAAATTAAATTATCCTTATTTGTTTAAAATCCTGAAGATTAAATTACTTTAAAAAAAGAATGATGCATTTAAAATGTTGTATTGTATGGTATTTTTTTAATTAATTTTGAATTTTATATACTTTTTAATGTTATATTGATTTTTTAAATTAAATGATTTCAATGTATTTTAATTGTTAGATTAATTTGTTTGATGGTTTTTGTAAAAACATAATTGATGTGGACCAATAAAGAGAGTTGATGTGTCAACACTAGAGAGCCCCCTTCATCTATTATAGTATAGATGTTGGCTTGAACATGAATTTGAATTCAATAGTGAATGTTCATGAAATGCATGAGATGGTCATTTTAAACATATTGAAATTACTCTTGTAGAACTCAACTCTTGTGGAGTCATTGTCTGTCAAAGAGTGAGCGAGAAAACTCATGTTAAACCGAAATGAGCTGGGGTTGGATTTGGGTTATGGATCTTCGCTCGAATAGCATATATTTTTGTGTCTGATTTCTTTTTACTATGTATATGGTTGAATTCAGTGGCGGAGCCAAAGCTTTTTTTTATTGGAGGCAAAAAAAAGTTATAAAAAAAAAAAATTGCCAAAAAATGTGATTTCAAATATATTAAAAATTCACTTAAAAATATAATATACATGAACAAGTGAGAAGTTTTATTTGTTTTAATTTTTTGTGAATAATAAAAAAAATATAGACAATGAAAAGGAATAACTAAAGGAAGGGTCTGTAGAGTTTGGTTTTTAAAAAAAAAATATTATCAGCTAATAATTAATTGAAACTACTAAAAATGATGAATTATTTTTTTTGTATGTAAATTAAAAAAAAATTATCAGCTAATGATTAATTGAAACTACTAAAAATGATGAATTATTTTTTTTTTATGTAAAATGGGTTTAAACTATATAGTCTTTGTTTGTCCGCTGACTCCACTCTTACCTTAGTGCCTCTGTCCCTGGTTGAATTGGTCTATACAATAAGTATACTTATTAATTCTGAAATTGACTAATAATCAATTAGAATTTTGTAACCTATATCGTCTTTCATAATGGCTCAGATTAATTAAACATTGTTGTTCTTCATAAATTTAGAGACAATTCTCTTGGTTTTCTCAAAAAAATCTAATAATTCCATGAAAACAATCTTTCACCATCGACAAGAAAAAAACAATCCTTCACCTTCTTGTTCTTGTTTTTCTTGGTATGAGAGTGAAGATGCAATATTTTTAGAGAAGAGATCAGACGTAAGCTGCACACAAAAGGAAAACATTGAAGATTGTTAATCAAAGCTTGTAAGCTTAAAAGAAAAAGAAAAAACAAGAAGAAAATAAATTAAGGGATAAGAGTTAAAAGGAAATTAGTCTTATTCTAGGATTAGGAAATTGTAAATGTCTTGGATTCTATGGCTATAAATAGAGGACGAGATGTGGCTTTAGAAAATAGAGATTGAGAGATTAAGAATCTAGGTTTTCTAAAGCCAAAGGGTTTTTGATTCTTCTTGTAAGATGAATCAATTGAAAAGATTAGATTTTCTTTAAGAGAGATACTTGTAAGTTCTCTATTTTGGTTTCTTGTAAGTTACCAACTTATTATATAAAGTAGGATGCATCAAAGTTAGTTTTTAACATGATCATGACACGTGTCAAGTTAATCGATTAGATTTCGACACGTGTTTTGATTAAAATTTTATTATAAATTTTTTTATAATAATTCTAAAAGAAAAAAGAAAATACATCTATCTATTTTAAAAGAGAAATAAATACAAAATTAGTTTTTAACATGATTGTGACATGTGTCAAGTTAATCGATTAGATTTCGACACGTGTTTTGATTAAAATTTTATTATAAAAAAAATTTATACTAATCCTAAAAAAAAAAGAAAAATACATCTATCTATTTTAAAAGATAAATCAATAAAATAAAAGGAAAGATTAACTAAGAAAATAAAATAAAAGGATCTATTTCAATTTAAGAAAAATAAAAACAAAAAGTAAATTACATTAACTAGGATATGATATTAGATGATGATGAGCTCAATGAAGAGAAAGATAGCAATAATCATGTAAATATCCTTTTGATGCGAGTCTTGAGAAGCATAACTTCTCTAAAGAGCAAATAAATCATATACGGGAGATGAATGTGAAGAGAAAGAAAGATTTATTTGCTTGAAAAGAGTTAATGGGAGATCGTTAACATACTCGAAGGATTCGAATTGCATACCAAAGTTTTTAAGGCAGTGGAACAGAAAAAAATAGTTGATAAAGTGTGTGAAATATATGAGAAATATTGTTAATGTTGTTTAGGACCCAGATTTTGTGTTTTGAATGTTTTAATTAAAAATAAATGAAAAATAAAATAAATAAATAACTCTTAAATTAGATTTTGTGTGTTTTCATATATTTTTTTCAATAGTGATACGATTTTGTTTTATATATTTTTTTTAAATTATTTTAACGGGTTTGAAATTTTATTATTATAAATCTACGTATACGCGGATCCTTAGATTTTAATTATGATAAAAATAGGATAAATAATTCGTTAAAATTTTAGAATAAATTATTATATCTATATATAGATAAAGCATTAGAAGTAAACATAATTCAAATAAGAATATTAAAACATATATATTTGGAAATATTAATAAAATTTTATTTTATTTTTTCTTTATACATTATCCGATTTTGTTTTCAATTTCTTTTTACGAATTTAAAATATTTTATTAAAAACCAGCATATATACGGATCCTATTCTAGTTAAAGATATATATAATTGAGGAATTTGGTTGAGAAATCTCTGTGTTAAATACTTTTCCTAGAAGTTCTTGCTTTTTCAATTGGTATCAGAGCGGGACACCTAGTCGGAGATTTTGTTCTCTCGAAAAACAGGTGAGATCCAGCAGCAAGATGGATAACTCTAGAGAAGATGAAAAAGAAACTAAGAGCAGAAACGAAGATCAAGGAGAAGAATATGACTCAACTGATGATTTGACGAAATTGAGATAAAACCTGAGTAAAAAGAAATATGTGACACTTTGATCAAAATAGCTAAGGAGAATGTTACCTTGATCAGAGAAAAGACTAGTCTCAAGGCAATGGTGGACAGATTAGCACTTGAGCTAGTAGAAAAAACTTAAACAAATCCGGATGCTAAATTCAGGGACAAAAGAGCTTGACAAGATTTTAACAGTAGGAAGGACTGAAAAAACGTCTAGAGGCCTGGGATATCAAGGAACAACTCTACATGACAAAACTATGTTTGTTAGTGGAGGGAAATATGAAGAAGAAACACGCTCCTTTGAGAAGAAGAGTCATCAAACTCAGATTCAACAACAACGTTCAGTTCAATCTCAGCAACAACCAAGAAGAAGAGGTTGTTATTTTTGTGGAAAGTATGGACATATTAAAGCTCATTGTTACAGACTTCAAGAAAGAATAGAGAAACTCTGGAGACAAAGGAAATTTACATGGAATGGATGGAGAAATCAGTTTTGGGTAAAGTCAAGAGATCTCTATGAAAATTCATATCCTTGCAGACAAGAGAATGACTTTCGATGCAATGCTGCAATCAAATCTGAAGAATGTCCCTGCATCAGTTTGGAAGACATGTCAGAAGAACAAAAAGAAAAAGAGCTTGTTTGGGATTGTATTCCAGAATCAGACTCTGAAGATGAGGAAGAATTAGAGTTTGAAACTTCTAAAGCTTTGATAGCTATAGAAGGATATGAAGCTGATGAATGGTACTTTGATAGTGGATGTTCAAGACATATGACAGGAAAGAAAGACTGCTTATCTGATTTTAAAAAGTTTACCAATGGCAAAGTAACCTTTGTTGAAGGGTTAAAAGCAAACCTGATTAGTGTAGGACAGTTGTGTGATCAAGGGCTCAAAGTTCTTTTCACAAGGAATGAGTGTTCGGCCTTGGATAGCAAGGGGGGCAATGTCTTGAGAGGTTTGAGCGCTGGCAACAACTGCTACATGTGGCAATCCTCTGATAAATGTCTGAATGAAAAAGGAAGAAGCATCAAGCAGATTCGCAGTGATCATCAAAGAGAATTTCATAATGACACTATGGCTAAATTTTGTGAAAGTCAAGGGATTATACATCAGTTTTCAGCTCCGAGAACCAAGCACATTGCTATAAGGAATCACTTCATCAAAGAGTTAGTTGAGAACAAAGAAGTGGTGATCGAACATGTTAGAACAGACTTTCAGCTTGCAGATTTATTCACAAAACTATTAGATTTCAATCAGTTTGTCAACTCGAGACAAGCTATTGATGTTTGTGAATTCTGATTTTATCAGAAGAAGATGAGCTGAATGGAAAAGAAACTGACTCAAAAGGAATTTTATGTAGAGTCAGTCTGATAAAAAGATATGTCAATCCTTGTGTTTTTGAAGATGAAGATTACTGCAGAATGGTTGTTTTGGAAAAAGTTTCGTTTTTGATTCATGGAGAATGGTCTAAAATTGCTAATCTTGGTCGTTACTTACACAATTCTACAATGGATTAATTGGTGTGGATCGGTTTAGGGAAAACCAAGATGGAAGTATTAAAAGGATAATTTTGTGTGGTTCACAAATTCTATCTCATCAAAAAGGAAGAAGGGGGCTTCACGAACTCAAAACAGAAGAGTATCAATGGTGAAAACTAGAGGGAGAATAAAAAAATTACCTTACAAGATTCTGATTTCTTCTGTGGAACCAAGAAGAAGCGGTAGCAAGCACTCTGTTTCGGCAACTAATCCTGTCCTCAAGCTTCATCTGGCAAAGTCCAATCCAAGTTCTGAGCAAAGATTTCGATTAAATCCAGTTTATCAAGGTAATCAGTCACTGAATTTTTATTTTTTAAAAGGGAGGTCTTCGAAGAACGATTTCGACTCAAAAAAAAGGGGATGTTGAAGCAACAATGGCGAGAACCAAAAGACCGAGGTCGACAAGCTTACCTTACGTGAATGTAGAAGAAGCTGCAGCTGAAGATTCAAGTGACAGCAAGGATTCCGTTTCGGCAACGAATCTCGTCCCCGAGCTTCATCAGAAAAGCTGCAACAAAAACAAAAAAAAATCACGAAATCAAGTTGGGATTTCACATGTCTCAGAAATTTTGAAGATACAGAGACATAGGAGATGATTCCAGTCGCAAAGTGTTACCTGAATTCACCCAAGGATCAGAAGAGCAATGGTGTTTCATCAGAGAAGATAACCCAAGGATGCGTGGAGATTTTTTTTTTAAAAAAATCAAGAAAAGGGGCTTCACGATTTAGGGCTCGGCGGCTTCAGTAATGTTGGCTGAGAGGTCTGACCGGGACCAGAGAGATTTTGTGATGGAAATTTCGCCTGAAAACTGCATAAATTCCAGTGAAATTGATTTGGATTCGATCGTGGGAAACTTCTTCTCCTGCCATTGAAGAAAGAAGCTCCGTGAAGGAGAGGCGAGTAGCAGGTGGAGGTCGACGACATCTCTGTTTTTCAGCGAAACAAAATCTCAGGTGGGCAAGATTGGTCAAAATTGCATGAATTGATTTGGATGTTAGAGAAAGACATTGTGTTGTTCTTCATCGTGAAGAAGAAGAAAGGAAGCAAAAAGTTGATTGGGCCTACGAATGAAATTTATTGAAAAATTGGGCTTTAGTCATTCATTTTGAGCCCATTTGTCAACAAGGTCTTGGCATTGGCGTTAATTGTTTTTTGAGCCCAATCAAGTTCTATGGACGTTTGCCATTGCATCTTGGCGTTGAGTTTTTTTTAACTCATTTATGCATCCAGGGGGAGAAGTGGTGATTTAGGGGGAGTTTTCAGATTAATGGGGAGCGTTCTGGTGTTTTGTGATTAAGACCAGCAGATTTTCTGCGAAAGGTGATAGTTCTTTTGGGTTGATACGAATGTTGAAAGTTTTCTGCATAAGGGTTTGGAAGACTCAAAATAAGTTAAAAAGGGAGAGATTGAAGATGCAATATTTTTAGAGAAAAGATTAGACGTAAGCTGCACACAAAGAAAAAAAGGAAAACATTGAAGATTGTTAATCAAAGCTTGTAAGCTTAAAAGAAAAAGGAAAAACAAGAAGAAATGAAATCAAAGGATAAGAGGTAAAAAGAAATTAGTCTTATTCTAGGATTAGGAAATTGTAAATGTCTTGGATTCTATGGCTATAAATAGAGGACGAGATGTGGCTTTAGAGAATAGAGATTGAGAGATTAAGAATCTAGGTTTTCTAAAGCCAAAAGGTTTTTGATTCTTCTTGTAAGATGAATCAATTAAAAGATTAGATTTTCTTTAAGAGAGATACTTGTAAATTTTCTATTTCGATTTTTTGTAAGTTACCATTAAAGATAAATCTAATTGAGGAATTTGGTTGAGAAATCTATGTGTTAAATACTTTCTCTAGATGTTCTTACCTTTTCAGAGAGTACACACAGAACAAAGTTTATTATTCTAGTAATGAACAAAAACCAGATGTTCATATGTTTGCTCTATAAAAATATTTCGCAATTATTCAGATGAACAAAAACCAGATGTTCATATGTTTGCTCTACAATATTTTTGTATTATAAAAATATTTCGCAATTATTCAGATTGTGCCCCCTTGTGTAAAATAACGTCCTAAATAATACATGGCATCACGATCCACACAAGTTACAACAGAACAAAGTTAACCAAAACACATCAACACAGACGAAGACAAGGGATCTAACATGGACATGCAATGCAACACATTCACTCGAAAGAAAGCATTTACTGCCAAGCATTTATCTAACATTAACATGGCATGCAACACAATCTGGCACGAGACTTTACTCGTAGAACACACAGGCCACGCCTGTTTGGGCTCCCGTCCTGGCCCGGTTTAACAATTTCTATAGCCTAAAGTAAACAATTTTTTGGGCCTTTTTAACATAAATAATTTATTTTAATTTGTGTACTGCATTTTTTTTTCTTAGATTTGTTTTTATAAAAAAATACAGTGTGAATCCTAGGACAAGCCCGGCTATGTACAAAAATAGAAAGAAGGAGAGAGAGATTTAGAAGAAGACGGCTACCACAACAAACAAAAACATAGGTAATATATATGAGTAATATGGAATTATTTGTAAAAACACTAAGTAAAAAATATGAAAAAATTGATGGTTCCTTTTATAGATGAATTTACAAGTAAATTTTAAATTAAATTTAAAAATAATTAAAGATTACCATAAAATTGTTTAATTTAAGATTTTGTTGACCTTAAATATACATGTATATATAAGTAAAATAGTCTATGTTCTTTTGCTGCCATGATGGTCTAAAATTATGACACATCACTTTTGTTAACTCTAAACTATTTTTTTATTTGTTATATTTTGGTTTATTACATTTAAGTTTCATAATATCTACCATCGATTAGTATTATAGTATTATCTAAATTTTGAAAATATTTTTTTTCAGAATAGTTTGTATCTATGCATGTTTATTGGAAAACTCCAATATAATAGTTTTTGACCTTATCAGAACTATTTATTGGTTTATTTGTTTACAGTTATCATATTAAAAACAAAAAAAACAAATGAACACTAACAAGACTTGAAAGCTTGGTTATATAAAGACTTCAAAGAAAAAAAAAGGACTTAAAAGGACCATTTGTTCCCACATCTCCTCAACAACACTCACTCCCATTCCTACTTTTCATTCATTTAAACTCCGAACAAAAAGAGAAAGAATTATAAACCAAAATTATAGGACCTCGAAAATTCAGATTGAAAATCACGAATCAAATAACGATTGAAATCAATAATAAACGATTATAAAATATAAAAATATTTTAATAAAACCTTTAAGAAAATACGATACACGGAGTCGAGATATGATCTTTTTCCTTAATTCTTTAAATCTCCCGCAGTGTGGCGGTTTGAAGAGATTCAGAATCTCAGGATACAACCGTGTCGAGACTAAAGTCGCAGCACCCGACTATAGAATCTGCGAACTTAAAAATCTACGCTATATTCTCGAGACTCACTTAAGACTGTAGATACGAGAGAGATTTGCTGGAATGTGTGTTTGAACGCTTATTGCTTTTATGGATGATTTTAAAAGAGAGGTTAACCTATCATATATATAGTATGAGAGGGGACTAGAAAACATTCCAAGTTTTCAATGTGGGATATTTTAACTTTCACAAAAAGTTATAGTTAATGAAAACTTTCCATTTGTTTAAGCTTCTTCCATAAGGAATTATAGCTAATGGAAACTTTTTCCATTTATTTTAACCTCTTCCACAAGGAGTTATAGCTAATGGAAACATTTCATTTGTTTTAGCCTATTTGTTTGGATCTCAACCCATCTCTTATTCACACAAAACACAAAATAATAAAGCCCAATTGTCTTTATTAATTTTTTGTTCCAACAATCCCCCACATGAATAGAATGACATCTAAACAAATGCAGACTCTACTAACTCGAAAGACTATGCAGACACATTAGGACTTGACACTAGGACTTTTCGAGAGTATAGGCGAAAAATTAACTGTGTATGATATAGTAGCATATTTCAGCCTTGAACTATTCACTGTTGATATATGTCGAGTTTACTTGGCCAGGAGGTGAACATGATGTCTTGAACCACCCGGATTTTTATGTAAACTTAGACAACATGTACAACCCAGTCTCATCTTCTCGTAGAACTCAGTTCTCTATTGTGTTCATTGTGATCGTGAACTTGCCTGGTCTTCATGAGTGAACTTGGAGATATAGCCTTGTCTTCATCCTCCTAGAAACGGTCGCATTTCACACTCACTAGGTGATTTCTTTGAGCTCCTAACATATACAGTATTTCACACTCAAACGGCCGCATTTCACACTCATTAAGCATTATCTTAGTTTGTTAGATGATATCATTGTTACTTCCCATGATGAGCATGTCATCAACGTATAGACACAACAATATGTATCCGTGAGGAGTACACTTGATGTAAATGCACTTATCACACTCGTTTATGCTGAAACCATTTGACATCATTACATTGTCAAACTTTTCATACCATTGCTTCAGAGCTTGTTTCAGATCATACAATGACTTCACCAGTCTACAGACTTTGTGTTCTTGACCAGGGACCATAAATCCTTCAGGTTGTTTCATGTAAATCTCCTCTTCTAGATCACCATTTAGAAAGGCCGTTTTTACATCCATCTGATGGATTTCCAGACCTCTGAGGGCTGCAATTCCTATCAGAATTCTGATTGAAGTTATTCTCGTCACTGGAGAATAGGTGTCAAAGAAGTCTAGACCTTCTTTCTGTTTAAATCCTTGAACCACAAGTATGGCCTTGTACTTCTCAATTGATCCATCAGTCTTCAACTTGGTTTTGAAGATCCATCTACACCCTAGTGGCTTGAAACCTTGAGGTAAATCGGTGATCTCATAGGTATGATTCTGCATTATAGAATCAATTTCACTATTGACTGCTTCTTTCCAAAAAGGTGCATCAAGTGTAGACATTGCTTCCGTGAATGACCTGGGCTCATTCTCAGCGAGAAATACCATCAAAAAATCATCACCAAAATATTTTTCTTTGCGTGCTCTTTTGCTCCGTCTAAGTTCATCTTCTTCATCTTCTGCTTCATCCACTGAAATTCCAGAAGTGCTCTCCTCATTTACAGAGATGCTAGCGTCTCTTTCATCATGAGTGCATTTCTTGCTTTGTTTATCTTTACAAGAAAAGATGTTTTCAAAGAAAGACACATTCCTAGATTCCATTATCGTGTTGACATGGATATCCGGTACATCTGACTTGTGTACTAGGAATCGATAAGCACTGCTATTGTGTGCATATCGGATGAAGATACAATCAACCGTTTTAGGTCCAATTGTCAGCTTCTTAGGAGGTGGCACAGCGACCTTTGCTAAGCACCCCCACACTTTGAGGTATTTGTGCGAAGGTATAGTTCCTTTCCAAAGTTCATATAGCGTTTTGCCAGTTATCTTGTGTGGAATTTTGTTGAGGACGTAGTTTGTGGTGAGCAACGCTTCTCCCCCACAGATTATGGGGTAACCCAGATTCCTGCAACATTGCATTCATCAACTCCTTCAGAGTGCGTTTTTTTCTCTCTGCAACTCCGTTAGATTCTAGTGAGTAGGGAGCTGTTGTTTGATGTATGATGCCTTTTTCTTGACAGAAAACATCATACTCACCTCCTCTATCACTTCTAACCATCTTTATGGTTTTTCCCAGTTGGTTTTCAACTTCGAGCTTGTACTCTTTGAATTTGTCCAAGACTTCGTCTTTACTTCGCAGTAACTAGACGTAACAGTATCTTGTGCAATCGTCAATGAAAGTCACGAATTACTTCTTACCACCTCTTGTTTGTATGTACTTTAAATCACACAAGTCAGTATGGATTAAGCCAAGAGGTTCGGTTGTTCCATCAACATGAGGAGATGGCGTTTTTGTGAGTTTTGATTGCACACAAACTTCGCACTTGTCTTTGCTAATTTTGCACTTGGGAATTATGTTCAAATTCATCAGTCTTTTTACAAACTTATAATTCACATGTCCTAATCTTTCATGTCAAATATTAGAAGACTCAACCAAATAAGCAATTGGGTTCTTATTCATTTTAACATTGGAAACATGTACATCATTTTTCTTGAGGATTGTCATTACACAAATTTTAACTAATCCTTCCTTAACAAATCCTTTTCCAATGAAAACACCATTCTTTCTCATAATCAGCTGGTCCGCCTCGAAGTTGACTGCGAATCCATGCTTGCTCAGCAGCGTACCAGAGATCAAATTCTTCCTCATGTCTGAGACATGCTTCACGTTTGAGAGCGTGATCTCCATTCCTGATGTCATCTTCAGCACCACCTTTCTGGTACCTTCAATCTTAGAGTGGGACACATTTCCCATCAACAAATATTCATCAGCTTTGCACTTTTGATAGGTAGTGAACATCTCTCTATCAATGCAGATGTGAGTGGTAGCGCCAGTATCGTACCACCATGCCTTCGAGTTAGCTTCAACCATGTTAGCTTCTGTTACCATTGCACACAGATCAGCTTCAGTTAGGTTGGCTTGATTTGCACCCTTAGCCTTACTACGACACTCTGTAGCACGGTGTCCCATCTTGCCGCAGTGGTTGCACTTCCCAGAGAATCTCTTGTTTGGACTTTGAGCTTTCTTCTTGAAGTTCGTAGGGGCTTGATTAACAGGTTTGTGGATTGCAGCCTTAGGAGGAAAGCTCTTTCCTTTCCCTTTTTTTTTAAGCTCAGCCACATTCACATCATGTGTCTGAGGTGGTGCAGTCTTGTCACGTTTTTGTGATTCATTCTGCAGCCTCGTGATCAAGTTCGCCAAAGTGATAGGCTTCTGCTTGTAATTGAGGTTGCTCTTGAAACCATCCCAGCTAGGGGGTAACACCTCCATGAAGCAGTTAACCGTGAAGGTCTCACAAAGCTTCATGCCTTCATCTGATATCTCCTGGAATATCGTTTGTAGCTCATGCACTTGGTCCATGAGGGGCCTTGAGTCTACCATTTTGAAGTTAAGGAGCTTCGCAGTTGCAAATTTTCCAGAACCCACATTGAAGGTCTTGTATTTGTTTTCGAGAGCAGTCCACACATCTCTGGAAGTCTCGTAACCCTCACTGTACAAATTTTACAACTTATCTGCAAGTTTGTTTAGAATGTAACCTTTGCAGAGGAAGTCTGCATGGATCCACGTATCCACAGTAGCAAGCATGTGAGGATCAATGTTATTAGCAGGAAGCACTGGTTTAATCTCAGCGAGATACTTTGCCAGTTGCAACGTTGACAGAAAAAAGTGCATCCTTTTCTGCCACTGCTTGAAGTTCGTCCCATCAAACTTCTCAGGTTGAAGTCCAGATGTTGGAATTGGTGTAACCGCGTGTGGTAGACCAATCCCGTGTTGGGTTGTCGGCTCACTTGTGTTCTTTGGAAGTCCATTGACACCACCGGTAGGCATTCTAAATCTGTTCACAAAAAACGAATTAGATTAGTTTTTGAGAACTCAATCGAGATAAGCGATTAAAACTTTTTAATTCGCTAATAAACATTCACAGAAAGCGCTTGAAAGCGTTCTTTAACGGTAGTAGTCGTTTCCAGAAATCACCTAAAGGTGTTCTTAAACTCTATGTATCAGATCGTATAGATCGTTTTTAGACAAACGTTTCGCGAACCTCCCTAGGGCTGCCGCGAAAATCATTTTTCTGTCTTTATGATAATCGTCTGCTTTTTTTTAAGATCAAACGTTCTACGGTTGACTATAAGGCAATCACAGAACCGTTGTAGATCGATCAGAAAACATTTTAAAAATCGTTTTATGAAATCGTTTTTGAAATATTGTTCGCAATATTCAATCCAATTCAAGCGATTAGCAGGAAACGGATTAAAAGAATTAAGATTGTAGGACCGCGAAAATCCAGGTTGAAAATCACGAATCAAAGAACGATTGAAATTAATAATAAACGATTATAAAGTATAAAAACGTTTTAATAAAACCTTTAAGGAAAGACGATACACGGAGTCGAGATATGATCTCTTTCCTTAATTCTTTAAATCTCCCGTAGTGTGGCGGTTTGAAGAGATTCAGAATCTCAGGATACAACCGTGTTGAGACTAAAGTCGCAGCACCCGACTATTGAATCTGCGAACTTAAGAATCTACACTATACTCTCGAGACTCACCTAAGACTGTAAAGACGAGAGAGATTTGCTGGAATGTGTGTTTGAAAGCTTATTGCTTTTATGGATGATTTTAAAAGAGAGGTTAACCCATCATATATATAGTGTGAGAGGGGACTTGAAAACATTTCAAGTTTCCACTGTGGGATATTTTAACTTTCACAAAAAGTTATAGTTAATGGAAACTTTCCATTTGTTTAAGCTTCTTCCACAAGAAATTATAGCTAATGGAAACTTTCCATTTATTTTAACCTCTTCCACAAGGAGTTATAGCTAATGGAAACATTCCATTTGTTTTAGCCTATTTGTTTGGATCTCAACCCATCTCATATTCACACAAAATACAAAATAATAAAGCCCAGTTGTCTTTATTAATTTTTTGTTCCAACAAAAACAAGATCTTGATGACGAACAAACTCATCCACTAATCTTCAACCCTTCTCTTCTTAACCTCCAATCTCAAATCACGAACCGATTCATTTGGCCAGACGAAGAGAAACCTTCCATTCATATTCCCGAACTCAACGTCCCTTTGCTCGATCTCTCAAGCCAAGGCTCAGCTCTAGAGGCTTCTCGACTCATCACAGAAGCTTGCACCAAACATGGCTTCTTCCTCGTCGTCAATCATGGTGTCAGCGAGTCGCTCATATGCCATATCAGACGCTCAACGTTTCATGGAACGTTTCTTTGACATGCCTTTCGTTGAAAAACCGAGAGCTCAGAGAAAACTCAGTGAGAGCTATGGTTACGCCTGTAGCTTCACCGGAAGATTCTCCAGCAAGCTCCCATGGAAGGAGACTCTCTCTTTCCGGTTTTTCAACGAGAATAGTGGCTCAAGAACCGTTCAAGATTACTTCTCCGATACGTTAGGACAAGAGTTCGAGCGATTTGGGTATGTGTCTAAAAGTAGAACAAAGAAAAACCAAACAGAAGAGAGCCAAACCCAACTATGTCATTATTTCTTTTGTTTTAGTCACACTCGAATAAACCGGTTTGTTATACCAAAATTATTAAACCAGAAATAATTTGACCGGTTTTACTACTGATTTCCCCGGTTATGTTTACAGGAAGGTGTATCAAGACTACTGTGAAGCAATGAGCTCTTTGTCACTCAAGAATCAAGATCATGGAGCTTCTAAGGTTAAGTTTAGGCGTAAACTGAGACTATTTCAGAGGAGTTTTCCAAAAGAATGATTTGATAATGAGGCTGAATCATTACCCCTTATGCACACAACCAGATCTCACATTAGGTACATGACTTCATTGTGATCCACCTTCTTTGACTATCCTTCACCAAGACCATGTCAGTGGCCTACAAGTCCTTGTTGACGATCAATGGCGATCCATTCTCCCCAATCCCAAGGCCTTCGTCGTCAATATTGGTGACACTTTCATGGTAATTATTAACCGAGTTCTTTACATAGAGCGGTTGTGAATAGAGAGTGATGCAGCGCATCTTTACTTGGCTTACAATATACGGGCTTGTTATTATTTATTGGGTTTTAAGTTATTGCTTGGGTTTTAAGTTTCTATTTTGTTATATTCTTTTGATGGGTTGAGGGTTTTCATCTCTTAGTCTATTAAATATAGCTTCAATTATGTAATCTAGAAGACGTTTTTTTAGTTTATTGATTAATAATAAGAGCTTTGAAGCTTCTTTATCTCTTGGATTTCGGCTATTCTTTCGAATCAACGATCTTCAAGATTGCTCTTTGTTCGCCTATTCGTGTGAATCAATGAGATTCGAGCTTTGTTACGGTTAGGCTGTGCCGGTTTGGTATCAGAGACTTCGACGTTCCTGCCGAGTTTCAGAGTCCGTGAGTCATGGCCCCTAAACGCAACACCCAACAAGTCAACGAGCGGCGTAACGAGGACCAGCACAACAAGTGGGATGAGCTTCGTCAAACCCTGTTGGCGATGCATGAGAATATCCAAGCAACGATTGCTAATTCAGTCCATGAATTGGCGGAAACTGTTCTGAACAATCAAACCCACCATCGAGAGTCGGAGGATGAGGGTTCAGAGGAGAGTCAGGATAATGTCTTTGCACGTGATCGGGACAACCGTCACCAAAATCGGGAAGATCCTCGAGACCGAGAACGGAAGGATCGAAGGTGGGAATCAGGTTTCAAACTTGACCTCCCTGAGTTTCATGGTAGTGTTCGTGGAGAAAAGTTGTTGGATTGGTTGGTGGCTGTCGGGGAGCTGATGGAATTCAAGCAAGTTCCCGTGGAGCGCCAAGTAGCGTTGGTGGCAACTAAGTTTCGTGGCCGTGCCGCATCGTGGTGGACACAATTAAAGGCAACACGTGAGCGCACATGCAAAGAAAAGATCACTATGTGGATCAAATTGCAGAAATACTTGAAGCAATCTTTTCTTCCGCAGAATTACGATCGTACGATGTATACGAGATTACAAAATTTGAAACAAGGAGCGCGTTCGGTGGATGAATATGCAGATGAATTTTTTCTCCTTATCACGTGATATATCATGGTTTTTACCGGTTTTTGGGCCATGATATAAGTGTTTTTATAGAGTCTTTTGGTATTTTTAGAGTCCTATTAGAGTCTTTGCAGGTTAAGGTACAATTGAAGCTAAATTGAAGATTTGGATGCATTTTGGAGCTTAATGGAATAAAGTCACGAAGTGTTGAAGTCGGATTGAAAATGCAGAATGAGTGTCGATCGACACCGCCTATTGGTGTCGATCGACACCAGGTTTTCCTATTCCAAAGACGTGAAGTTTCCAGATTTTGAAGAAAAGAAAATTCTCAAGACTTTTCCTAATCTTCCAGGGAATTGAAGATTCGTACCTAGGCCTATAAATAGAGATTTTATGCCATTGTTTAGGCAACACACACACATTATTTTGGAGAGAGATTTGTAAAGAGTTTTTAGAGAGAAGAATTTGACTCCTTCAGAGCAAATTTGGAACTTCTTTATTTCTTCTATTGATTTCTTTTATGCTTTCTATTCAAATAATGATTTCTGTTTCATTAATCATGTCTGAGTAGTTTGCATGTTAGGTTTAGGGTTTTTCAAAGGTGATTGATGAATTGTTAGGTTGAATTGATTTGTTAGGATAAAATCATTAGAGTTCTTCATCTGGATTTGTGTTTAATGCTTATTCTACCTTCACGACCTAGAATCTGATCTTAGGTTAATTAATAGATACGAGAGTATTATTGATTGCCTGAACTAATGTTAGATGAGCAAAATACCTATTCACAAAGAGATTTGGTTTAGGGATTTTGTGAACAATCGAACCTGATATTAATGCTTGTCTGAATTGTTTGAATTTGCAAAGAGATTTGGAATTCTAGGGTTTAGACATAGATAATCTTCGCAGCGAGAGTTGGTTGATTTTACATTAGTGTTTCGAGTTCTATAACGGTTCTTCATAATTCCTAAACATTCTGTCTAGACCTGCAATTAGGATTCACCTGAAAATTTCCCTAACCCTAGCGCCTTCGTCTCCTGAACTTTAATCCTCATTCAATTATGTTTCTGATTTACTTAGTAGTTTTATTTATTTTAAATTAATTGATCTAGCATAATCTGAATTTAGAAACCTTAGTGTAGCATCTACTTCCCTGGGGATTAGATAACCCTTATACTTCAACTGCATTGCTGTGCACTTGCAATATTGATTATTTGGGTAAAACCTGAGCCCTATCAAGTTTTTGGCGCCGTTGCTGGGGAAGTAATAGCTGCCTACGGAATCTAGTATTAGGATTTTGACTAGATTCTGTTTTTAATTTTGGTTACTAACTTAGTTTCTAATTCTTTGGTTTCAGGTGCATGCTTAATAGCAGTACCAGGAGCAACAAGGACAAGAAACTAATCGCACTCAATTAGGAGCTATGTCGTTTCGAACGTACGAACCGCAAATCTGCCCGAGTGTCGATCAACACCACTAGTAGCATCGATCGACACCCTTCGAAGACAGAGATGGCTGAGCCTGTGATTATGATTCGCGATGAGGCTGGCAACTTCGTAGACCTGGACGGCAATAGGAGAAACAATCGAGGCCAGAGACTTGACGATAATGGAGCTGTTATCGTCGAGCAAGCAGTACAAGCCGCACATGCAGACGTTGGACGCGGAAGAACACTAGGTGAATACAAC
>JAHZTW010000005.1:5403360-5418099 GCA_020283515.1 Alliaria petiolata
CTGGTTTAGGAATTTTCAAAATCCTAATATACCTTCTTTTTTCTTGGTCAATATTTGATTTTTATTAGACTTAAATGGAACCTTCCAAACGGTTTAGGCAATACATAGTAGAAAGAGCAAGCATATCAGCTGCAAAGTTCAAATAAGAAAGAACAACATGAAAAGATAGCGAATAGAAGAGTGGCAAGGCTTCTAATATCACAAAGAAAGCCTGCAATCTCGTTCATATCCAACCCCAAGCGTAGGGTAATACTGAAGACCGAAATCAAGGTCGAGATAACATAGATATAGATGCGGTTAGGAGTGGCCAGAACTTGAAGTAGTTGTTGCAAGGATGCTCGGGAGTCTTCATTAGGCTTGGACCGAAGCAATTTGCGGTCCCAGAAGAGGTCAGTAAAATGGCATTGTAGGAGGACATTGATTTCATCCTTTAAAAGGCCAAAACTCTTGCACATCACAATTCTGCAAAAAAACCTTTCTCACCTAAAAGGGAAAAGAAAAGATCAAACAGCATCGCTTTTGGAAGCTGCACAAGGGAGAAGCGGCCTAGAAGATCACAAACTCCCCAAAAGATCGCATCCTCATACTGAGGTAGTAGAAGACGAAAGCTACTAGCAAAACCAATGTCCATCATAGCTCTAGGTAACAATACCACATGAGCGAAAGATTGAACTGAAAATGAACGGAGTTTTTTTGTAACAGCCTCATACTGAGGTAACAGACGGCTAAGGGAAAGCCTAACATCCTCACATTGACGTAAAGGAAGCCTCATACTAAGGTAGAAAGAGCCTAACAGAGCTACACATTCTTTGAAAATCCGATAACGAGAATCAGACACAGAGAAGTATGAGCAAACCTGTTGGAGCGGGTCAAGAACGGATCTGGGCTTGAAGACGACCACTATGTGGCCTAGAGTCCGAGCGACAAGCAGCAGAACATGCGGCAGAGGGACCTGGAAAAGGAGGTACAAAAGCTCCGACAACTTCAACAGAGAATCACCGGCAACAGCAACTGTTATGACGATGGTAAAGCGGAGAACTGGTGAGGCAGGGAGATAGTGAGGCGGAGTGAGAGACTGAGTAGGGGTGATACTAGGGAAGACATAATAGCAGGAGGAGGGATCTGGAGGGTCGAGAGGGTCAGGAGGAGAAGCCACTGTGAAAATCTCTGGGAGCGAGGCTACCTTCGCCGGATCTGTAGCTATCGACGGAGGAAAAGGCTTTTCACGGCAGGGAACTTGCAACAAACGTGTCATGGGAGGCGGGAGAGAGACCACTGAAAGCTGAAGAAGGGGTAGAACTCCGATCTAGAAACGCAGCGTACCGGCCGGAAATCGGAAAAGCTCAAACGCCACTTGAACAGAAATAGTGGAAAAGGATGAGGGAAAGGCGGCGAGATGGTGAAAGGTGGAAGCAAAACACTCCGGCTCGGCTTAGTTGATTCCGAGAGGGGAGGAGCAGCGTCGTTCGGGTGGAGATCTGGGCAGAGGAGGTTCGACGGAGGCTGCAGCTCATCCTAGACTCGTCGCGGCGGCTCCTAGGGGCTCGGGCCCGAGAGAGAAACAATTAGGGTAAACCTTCAAATCAAATAATGTAAAAAACATGTTATCGGGTTATCGGGTACCCGATCAGTTTTCAGGTTTTATCCGAACCGAACCAGAAAGCAAAGTAGATTTTGTTTAGAACCATTCGGGTTATTGGCAAGAACCAAAACTAAACCGAACTTCTTATCTCGGGTCGGGTCGGTTCAGATCCGGGTCGGATGCCTAGAACTATCCAAAACTAAGGAAATACAGCAGATAATGGTGGACAACAACAAAAATCATTCCACGTGGTTTAGTTAGAGATAACATTGTTATGAATAAACTTTGCAAAAAAAAAGACATATGTATTCTAACATGTAAATTTTATACGTTCATTAACTTAAAACACCTCACCATAATAATTCATGTAAACCAAGAAATCAATCTCAAGTCTTGAAGCCGAAGGCAAAGCACTATTGGTGGCTCTTCAAAACGTCTGGAGTATGGGTTACGACCATGTTTATATTTGCAAAGAAATGGCAACGGTTTAGTAACATATTTCTTGTTTTGAAATGGATTTCTTGGTTTTGTAACGGATTTCTTGAGGTTTGTAACGGATTTCTTGAGTTTCTTGCATTTTGTTGCTAACGTGCTCATTTTTGAAATACCAAGTTTGGATCCTCTTTCTCTTATAACTTCTACCCATGTTGAGCAGTTTCAAATACAACATATGTATTCTAACATGTAAATTTTATACGTTCATTAACCTAAAACATCTCACCATAATGATTCATGTAAAAAGTATGGAAGACTACAACTTTCATCTTTAAAATGAGTTAACCCTTATACACACTTACTAAAACTTATGATCCTAAGCCATATTCCCTTCCGCCATAGATTTTCTAATCAAATATGAGCAAATAAAACTTTCAATGTGAAAGAAAATAAGAATAAAAACCAAAAGAATCAATTTTAACACATAGCTTAGACATATTTGTAACACTTAAAGGAATTTTTGGTTTATATTTGCAAAGGAATGGCAAAGGTTTTGTAATGGATTTTTTGGTTTTGTAACGAAATTCTTGAGATTTGTAAAAGTTTTTTTTAGTTCATTTCCATTTCGTTGCTATATTTCTCATCTCAGAAAACCAATTTTTGATCCTCTTTCTCATATAATTTATACCCAAGTTGTGTATACTCGAATGCAACATATATGCTACCATGAAAATTTTATATGTTCATTAGACAAAAACACCTCAACAAGATTGATTCATGTCAAAAATATGAAACACCTCAACATCCATCTATATAATGCGTTAACCCCTATACCATATTACTTAAACTTATGATCTTAAGCCATATGTTCCTCCACCAGGGATTTTCTAATCAAATATGAGCAATGGGAACATTAAATGTGACTGAAAATTAGAATAACAACTAAGATAATCGTGTATAACATTTAGATTCGACATAATTATGGTTGTACTCTTGAAAAAAAATTTGGTTCATATTTGTAAAGGAACGACAACGGAATTGCCAAAACCTGTTGCAAATTAGTTAAAATGTTAGAACCATAGCAACGATTTTGTAAGAAATTTCTTAGTTTTGTAACGAATTTCTTGGTGTTCTTGTAATTTCGTTGTTATAGTGCACATTTTAAAACCAAGTTTCGATCCTCTTATAGTGCACATTGATTAAAAACTAAGTTTCGATCCTCTTACTCAAATATTCAAACATTTAATACTTTAGGTGATATATATTTTATAAATTATCTATATTTTATGTTTGAAAACAAAAGGTAATGTAGCAATACATTTGCAATGGATCATGAAATTTACTCATATTTTTGGGTGATTTCTGAAAATTTTGAGCGGAGATTTTTTTTCATTTGCAATTAAATTAACTCATATTTTTCCGGTTTCTTAAAATATTAGGCGGGGTTATCTTTCTCATTTACAATGAGTTTGCAACACATTTTTCTATTGCTATGCATTATTAGACATCTCACCTCTGTTCTTACATCTGTTCCAGTTCGTCTCTGCTCTCTCATCCGTTCTCGCTCGCCTCCTTTCCTCTACACCCTCCTTCTGCCTCTCCTTTTGTCCGTCTCGCCTCCATTTCTCCTCTCCTCTGCCCAATTTTATCTCGTCCGGTAACAACCTCTCTTCCCTTTTCCTTTTCTCTGTGATATTGTTTGTCTTTTCATGTTTAATTTTACTTTTGAGTTTGTTTGTCTGTGCGTTTTCTTGTTTGTGTTTTGGGTTAATGTTTCTTTTATGTTCGAGTATTGACTATCTAAGACAAGCAAACATGCAGAATTTGGATTCGAAATTGGTTATGTTGGAGTTTGGTTTGTAGTTGGAGTTTTATGTCCAAACTTCTACAATTGTAATTAGAATGGTTTGTAGTTGGAGCTTCAGATTTTTGCTACTTTTGGCTATAGATTGCAGTTTCTATTGATGGGTATGATTTCCTCAAATGTTTGGAAGTTTTTATTTGCTGGTGCGTTAATTTTTTTGTTGCTTCGTTAGATTACTGCTTCCTTAGTTTGTACCATTTATGTTTTAAGATTGTTGATATACATTGTTGTGAATGACTATGATTCAATGTTATGATCTAATTAGTTAAGTATTTCGAATCAATTTTTTTTTTCTTTTAGCTTTTAACTTGCAAGAATATAATGGTTCCCTTATGAATAAATGGAATGAATTCAAATTAGTTATTTCAGAAAATGACAAAAGAAGATTCCATGTTTTGATGAGTACTGATTTTGATGCATTCAATTTTGTTAAAAACTACATTCACTCGTTTCCTCTTCTCTGTTCTTAATCTCTCCTTCACGCAAGAGTTTTAATTCAATTAGAATTTGTTTGCCTTTGCATTTTTCATCTGTCTTTCATTTATATTACACTTCTGTTTCAGATATGGATTGTAGAAGGCGAGCAACATCATCTCGACAGCCTCCTCCAATGCCACCAGGGGCTACTAGCGTGGCCTCGTCATCTGTAAACAACTACTCCCGCCTTAGCCTTGATGAGATAATGAATGCTCCCAGAAGGCGATCCCAACCGCATCTCCATCCAAGGAATCTCAACGAAAATTTATGGTACTTTTGTATCACACTAGACCAAGTTACTTTTCTATTTTGGCAAAGCTTTTCACCTTTTCTCAAATGATAGGTTTGGTGCCCAACACCAAGTTCGCGAGCTACTCATACTGCTATACTATAACAGAATTAGGTATTGATGAGATATTTCCATCAATGAAACTTCATTAAATCTAAAACCGCATTTGTTATTACTTCAATTGCTCCGAATATGCATGTTGTGAATCTGGTTTTAACTCTCCGAATAATAGGTTGTGAATAGATTGTGTGCTTTTAATCTGCTGGGAAATAATAGGCTATGCATTTGCTGTGCATTTTTCGTTGAGTTTGCTTTGAAACTGATTTTAAAGTTGTGTATTTTCTTTGAACTATGAACTAAAACTAGAACTGTTTTTAATGTTGTGTTCTTATGTTGTATTGTAATGCTTACTTGTGAATTTGTTTTTATAGGCGGTTCAGCCTTCCAACAAAGGCTGTATCTATGGCCTTCCATCATTAAACAAGAAGCAGAGGCATACTGGGCCATCAACAATGTAAGGTGAATCACAACACAGTTATTCCCGGAAGCGAACACTCTGGGACCAAGAATAACGACCAAGAAAACATTGATAATGAGGCTGAAGAAAGTAATGGTGCTGATGATGAGGGTGTAGAAACTAACAGTGCTGAAGGTAACATCCAGTAAGTTAAGTAACGGTGCAGAATGTAACATCCACTAAGTTTTAGCTTTTATTTTTCAGTCTTGGTTTTGCCCATAGTGATTTTGGTGTATAGTAGAATTTGATCGACCAACTGGATTCTAATGTTTTATTTGTTTCCTCAACTGGATTCTAATGTAATAAACTTTCTTTTCTATATCTAATTGTCTAATTCAGCTTTATATCAGTTCTGCAATTTTTTAATAAAAAACATGAACAACAAATTTGCAACAAATTTACATAGATTTTTAAAAAAATTAGTTGCAAATTTTCCAATAAATATAGTATTTTCGTTACAAATTTTTGTAACCATAACATTACAAAACAATTACAATTTCTTTGTTTTTAATTTCCAAATATCGTTGCTAACAACGTTGCAAACAAATAACAAATATGCTATTCCAAATAAGGCGTTGCAAAACTAGCAATAGCAATGTACTGTTACAAAAATTGCCACGCGTATCTGTCACACTTCATTGCAAATATTGCAATGATCAGTCTTTCCAAATATGTTGCAGCAAAGTCGTTGCAAATCAGCAACAATCTCGTTACACCAATCAATTGCAAGCGGTTGCAACTATTATCCACAAAATATCGTTGAAAATATTGCAGTGCACAAGTCCATTGTAAATATCTTGCAAACACCATGTTGCAAAAATTAGTAACCCCGTCATTACAAATATCCGTTGTCAATGTTTCGTTGCAAACTTGTTACAGAATGGCAATAAATTAGTAACGGATTATTTTAGTAACTATGAATTTCCAACAAGCTTTTGGATGTTGCAAGTTCTTTTCAAAGGCAAATTTGCAGCCGATTATAATGTGTTTGCAAGGGAACTTTCCATTGCGAATTATGGCATTTCTTGTGACGACTTTAAATATATGGGTGGCCAAACTTAACGCACGTTTTGTTTGTGTTAATAAATATTTACCAAAAAATTTGGTACCAAAAACCGGTGGCCAAATTTGAAAATCTTCTAGAACCGCGAGATTTTCCACCAATTTTATTTTGTACCATTGAATATGGATGGCAATATTGGTCGTCATATTTAAAAATATTCTGAAACCGTGAAATTTCTAACCATTTTATTTTTGATTGATTAGCGGTGGCTAAACTGGTGCCTTAGAAAAAATATCCACACGAAGAGAATCTCTCTCAGAGAACATAAGTCTTCTCGCCTGGATGTTGTAGCCGACGGCGATCGCCCTCTTTCTCTCTCGCTCGCTCATTCTCACTCACCCTTTCTAGCTCACATTTTGTATGACTTTTTAAACTCATGTCCAACTCTCTTATTAGTATGATATTATCTGCTTTAAGTTCAGGTGGCAAAGCCCGCACGGATTTGTCTTTGAGCTTCTCCCAAAAGGTTTCATAGTAATCAGAGTTCGACATTATTTATATATTAGACCATTACTGTCTAATCTTTCGATGTGGGACTTGGATTGATATTCCAACACATTCTCTCCCTCTCTCTCTCTCATCTCTCTCTCCTTGTAACTCTCAGGCCCTCTCTCTCGCTTCGATCTCTAAGCCTCGTCGTCTCTGTCTCTTTGCCTCTCTCAAAGGTGATTTCTATGTTTCTTTCTACTTATTCCTTTATCTGTATTGCCTTGGTTTTGGGTTGGGTTCGTTTAGTGTCCGCTTCATTTTGATTAGAATACTAGTCATACTTGTTCTGTTTTTTTGCCTTGTTTCCAAGAATGACTTCTTCAAGATCTGTTCCATCAATGGGTTCATCTTCAGAGTTTCTGTCTGTAGCGTCCCTCGACCTACGTATCCTTCCACCGCATCTGCTAATGTGCGACAACGTTCATATGCAGCATTGGCTGCTCCCGCGTCTGAACTCCCTCCAATGAGCTTGGAAGAAATAATGGTATTCCTAGCACCTTGTATTAAACTTCGGCTTCATCCTCAATGATCAAACCGGCCTCATGATGTTTGGTAATCTCTTAAATTTTTCAGTTAATATCATATTTTCATTTGCTTGAATCGATTGATATTTGTTTTACAGGTTTGTATTAATAGTTATGTTGATATTTCTTATTTGTTTTAATAGATCGATTGATATTTTTTTTTTCAAAATTTCATACAAAGAATTAAAATTATTATTTGGATTGTTTTGTTATTTCCTTTTCTCGGCTTTTGATTCACCGTCATGGTTTTAGGGTTTTCGCTTTTCATATGATAGTATAAATAGTTTAGCTTCAACTCAATTGTAGTTTGGTTTTTGATTAATAAAGAAAAGAGAAGTTATTCTCAAACTTTTGTGTAAACAAAGCTTCGTGTCTAAGTTCACCACAAGATCTATCGAGAAGTAACTTAAGGTTCTAAACTTTTAAGTTTCTTCTCTTTCTCTCTCTCTCTCTCTCTCTCTCTCTCTCTCTCTCTCTCTCTCTCTTTCTCTCTCTCTCTCTCTCTCTCTCTCTCTTCTCTCTCTCTCTNAAGAGACAGCTCGTGTTTCTCTCCCTCATGATTTTACTCGCCGCAAAAGGACTCGTCGGGATCGGAGAAGTAGCGTTTGTGATATTATCTTATATCTACTTATATGAGTTCCTCTCCAGATTTGCCTTCCCTCGCAAGCAAACCGAGCAGAAGAAGAGGCTCTCAAACCCTAAAAACAAACTCTTTCAAGCTTACTTCCTTGCTACTGCTATCATCGGTTATCAATCTTTTCTTATCTGACTTTTTATTTGATTTTAAATATTTTGTTTTATGTCTCATAAATATTCAAACTCTCTCTCTCTCTCTCTCTCTCTCTCTCTCTCTCTCTCTCTCGATGTGCTATATCTCAATCTCTATGATTATTATGTACACAATTCAGGTTCTTGGAACATGTGGAGAATGAATCAGCCGGTCTGAAATAAGATGCATGTGGAAAGTAAGGGATTTTTGGTGTGGTGATGAACTATAAACATGATCCATAAGGTTGTTGAAACTTCTCTCCATTTGGGACATCCTTCCCACTGAACTATCCACCTTTTACACTTTTATGACAACATAAAACAAACAATCATTCTCGCATGTTCTGAATTTTCACTCTAGTGGTTCCTAAAGAAAACTTGTTTGTTGTTGGGTATTGGGTGAGCAATGCCGCAGGGCTAAACATGAACGATTTTAATGTAGCGGCAGAAATAGATGATATCAAGACATGATCTTTTCCCTAGAAAATGATTTTGGCCTTCTTTTTCTCAGTTCATTATTTTATAACATTTTTCGTTTGATTATATCTAGCTTATGTGAAATATTTTTACTGTGAATGGTCTGTCCATATGTCTTATAATGAAGCTATGTATTGATCATCTTCTTGGAAAGCATTGGGCATAAGAAATAAAAATTGAGATCTAACACTATAAGAACGAAAGGTGAAACCTTTGAGAATATACAAGAAATATAATTATATATACATATATAGGTGATTCATAAGATATATAAAAAGACAAATGATTTATTCATCAATCAAATGTTGCGAGATGTTTTTGAGATTAATTGATCCATCAAAAGAAGTAATTCTGATTCTATAACTTCGATAATGAATATTATTACGGATAATAGATGAAATGCTTAAAGATTGTAAAATAAATTAACTGAAATATAAGAAACACAACATCATTATTATTGTCGCTACCTCTTTTTTATTTTGGGAACATTCTAGGACTAGCCCAGTTTTGTTAATAATATAACAAACTTTTTAATTCTACAATGTGACTGGAGGACCAGCTTTTTGGGAGCATTGTTGCTTTACCATAGGAGGGAAATACCAAAATGGAAGATATGATGCACAGTTGGTTTCAGCGTCTTGAAAAGCTTTGCAACAAGCAGGACCTATTTTACCAAATTGACCGGCCATTTTATATTGTTTGATTTCTACAATACAATCTGGCATATCCATCTTTATTACAGACCAACATTTGTTCATGTCGGGCATTCCTGGCATACCAGGATCTGACTGAGCGTTAATGGAGGATGCGATGCATATAGTCACTAGGAGAAAGTACACACTCTTGATCGACATGATGAATGTATTTAGGATTATGCAATAAGCGAAAGAGAAGAAGACCTAGATGTCCAATATATATATGATTTGTGATAAGTTTGTCTTTGTTTGATGAGATTAAGTAGTTGCTCGGGTGGTCTAATTTATAAGAAAAATGGTGTACAAATATACTATTTAGATTCATGAATGTAAATGTATTTGAATTAGCTGTCGTTTTCAAAATTGGAATAAAAATAAAAACAGCCAAACACATTGGATTTGAAGATATCAATGAATTTGACAGCTTTTTATTTGGTCAACAGTATATATTTCTAATTGTAATCATTTTGTTTGTATATGAACCCGTTTATGATAGAAAGAATTTGATGAAAGAAGGAAATTGAAAATTTAATTTATTTCATGACAAAATAGTTATTCTTTTTAATAAAAATTGGATCAGGATCCGTGCTGGCGTGGATAATTTTAGTAAAATAAATTATTTAGTAATAATGCTAATATTTAAAATTAGGTATTATAAATATAGATTAACTTTTTCAGCAATTTAAATAAATTACATTGTTAAAGATACAACTGGACATTTAAATATTAAAAAATTATAGTAAACTCTTTTTTAAATAACTATCCAATGTAAATTTTCTAAATTTTTTCAAGGGGATATTTGTTTATGCCTATGCCTTTCTGCCTGGATCACAAATTCTCAACCAATTGACCAAAAGCACACTTAGTTATGTAGCTTAAATTTTCTATTCGAGAGATTATAAATAGTTATATTAGTGAAACAATCATTATGTATTATGTTCTACATCAAGCTAGCTCTCTAACAATCAATATTATAATAACACTATTAATCTGTTTCACCAGTGACACATCAACATTTTTTTGTGTTACAAGTTAGCATAAATTTATATTCTAAAACCAATCAAACTATTTTAAATTAATACATGAGATTTTATATTTATTTTTTCCCCCCATCATCAATTTAAATGTAGTCTCCGTTGGAAATAATCAATTTTCTTTCAAACTCCCTTCACGTGGATGATCCTCCAAAAAAAAATATATAGAGAGAAAAGAAAGAGAAGAGGAGGAAGATGCAATGGCAAATTTGGAGGCATCATCAATTGTCATCATCTAGAGGTGAGTAGATTCCCTAAGTTGAGACGCTTTGTTTTCTTTCAAACTCCCTTCACGTGTTTCGATCTTGCTTTTCTCATGTGGTAGTAATTAAGTGTTTATTTAATTTTGAAGGAACATCATATCCGATCTAATTGGAGAAGAGAATCTTGCGGAGCTGGAATATGGCTCTGACCAAATGGCCATCATTTTTTTAATATGCGATCGTTATTTTGTGTGGTTTGTAACATTATGATTTTTGAGAAATTTAACTGACGTCATTCTCTTATAGAACCATGGGAAATTATGATAACTAGAAGATAATTTGTGCTATTCGCATATCTTATTTTAATTTAAGTTTTAAATAATATTTAGATCTTTAATTTGATTATCGACTTTTTCTTATTTTTTTATAAATTTGTATTTTCTACATTTTTTTCTTGATGATTTTTGTAATATATTTTATTAATATTTATTTCTTTTTAATTTTCATATTTTTTTCATTCGTATAAATTTTAATATTATAATAGTTTTTAAATTTTCTCAAATTACCATTTTGAAGTTTTCTTTTTACATATCTTTTATTGAATCCATCTCCTTTTTCATGTTTTTGAATTTCAAATATTTTTGTATCCAAATTTTCTTCTTCTCTCTATTCTTATTTTTTATAGAATTTGTTATTTTTTTTAATTGTTTATTGAATTTTTTTTATATTTCTTATGATTTTATATGTTGGAGTTAACTTTTTAACTTATTCAAACTCATATTTGTTTTTTTCTTCACTTGCATTAAAGTATAATTTATAATTTTTCTCAGTTTACCATTTTTAAGTATTCTTTATATATATCTTTCATTGAATCCATCTCATTTTTTCATGTTTTAAAATTTTGTATCTTTTCTTGTGTTAAATCTTTTTCTCTGCTTTTTCTTCTTTTCTCTGTTGTTTATATAATTTGTTATGTTCTCGATTGTTTATTGAATATTTTTTGTGTCTTATGATTTTATAGGCTGGAGTTAACTTCTTAACTTATCCAGTCTCATAATTTTCTATTTTTTCATTTGTATTTGAATTAAATTATCCTTATTAGGTTAAAATCCTCAGGATTAAATTACTTTAAAAAATAGAATGATGCATGTTGTATTATATAATATTTATATGCTTATGATATTTTTAATTAATTTTGAATTTTATTAACTATTTTATGTTATATTGATTTTTAAAATATTTAAATTTAAATTAAATAATTTATATGTATTTTAATAGTTAGATTAATATTTATTTATGTTATTTGATGGTTTTTGTAAAAAAATAATTGATGTGGACCAATAAGAAACGTGTCAATATTGGAGAGTCTCCTTTCATCTATTATAGTATAGATGTTAGCTTGAACATGAATTTGGAGTCAATAGTGAATGTTCATGAAATGCATGAGATGATCATTTTAAACATATTGAAATTACTCTTGTAGAACTCAACTCTTGTGGAGTCATTGTCTGTCAAAGAGTGAGCGAGAAAACTCTTGTTAAACCACGCGCGTGGTGAGTCGAAACGAGCTGGGGTTGGATTTGGGTCATGGATCTTCGCTCCAATAGCATATACTTTTTGTGTCTGATTTCTTTTTACTATGTATATGATCAATACATGGTTGAATTGGTCAAGACAATAAATATACTTTATAATTCTAAAATTGACTAATAATCAGTTAGAATTTTGTAACCTATATAGTCTTTCATAATGGCTCAGATTAATTAAACATTATTGTTCTTCATAAATTTAGAGACAGTTCTCTTGATTTTCTCAAAAAATTCTAATAATTCCATGAAAACAATCTTTCACCATCGACAGAAAAAAAAAAACAATCCTTCACCTTCTTGTTCTTGTTTTTCTTGGTATGAGAGTACACACAGAACAAAGTTTCTTATTCTAGTGATGAGAATAGAAGAAAGATTGCAGTTGTATTCTGAGATCTAATCGTTCATTCAACCATCACACTGCGGTCGATTTTAGAGTTAAGGAGAGAGATCGCCAAATATTTCTCAACTCTGCAAAACCAGTTGTTCATATGTTTGCTCTACGATATTTTTGTATATATATCTTGTATTATAAAAATATTTCGCAATTATTCAGATTGTGCGCCCTTGTGTAAAATAAGGTCCTAAATAATACATGGCATCACGATCCATACAAGTTACAACAGAACAAAGTTAACCAAAACACATCAACACAGACGATGACAAGGGATCTAACATGGACATGCAATGCAACACATTCATTCGAAAGAAAGCAATTACTGCCTAGCATTTATCTAACATTGACATGCAATGCAACACAATCTGGCACAAGTCTCTTTACTTGTAGAACACACAGGCCACGCCTGTTTGGGCTCCCGTCCTGGCCCGTTTTAACAATTTCTAGAACCTCAGTAAACAATTTTTTTGGGACTTTTAATATAAATAATTTATTTTAATTTGTGTATTGCATTCTTCTTTCTAAGATTTGTTTTAAAAAAAATATGGTGTGGATCCTAGGATAAGCCCGGCTCTGAACCCAAACAAACCAAGTTTGGATTTGTGGCCCCGTTTATATTATATATTTTATCGGCTCAAAATTGACACAAAAAAATTATTAGCATAGTAGTTAATTGAAAGCTTTGATTCGACCTAATATTTGTTAAAAACAAAAAAAATCTTTTAACTCAGTATAGTTAATGGGCCTTTAGACTTTGTTTAGCTTTGTAGACTCTATATTCTCAAAGTCAGCTCTGCCTAGGCCTGGCCCCTCCTGCCACCCTCTAGAGTCGGGCATGGGTCCCACTGCCTCGCGTCCATCCTACCAACTTGACAATTCCTTCTTGATCTACAACTTCGCTTTACCGTTTCAACACACAGATGACTGATCATAACGTACACAAAAACAAATTATACCATAACATCAACAAAAATCTACTAACAACATATGTCAGCCTAACATCATCCAAAACATCATATTATGCATCATCTTGTAATTTTATTCGTCATCTCATCTTAGTGTCATGACTCATGTTATCATACTAATATGTCCACAGCAAGTACCAGACATCTCATGCATCATCCTACCGCTTCATCACACTCAACAAAACAATTCTAGATAGGACCAATTCTACACCACACAAGACACGAACGGGTAACATTTATGTGTTATACATGCAACTACATAACTGGTCCTCCTCGCTCACATGGTGCGTCGGGATATAGCTGTCATGGATCTGTTCCTTTTTGTATTTATTCTGACTCATGCGTTTGGAACAGTTAGAGTGCGTTTCTTGCTATGCTCGCAATCTGAGCTAGGATCTCAGTGAATATTGCTTTATCTCTAGCGTCCTCAAGAATCGTATTCAAGATAGTTGGGAAGCTAGCATTTTGGGCGGTTGGGACTCGCAACTGCATTTGTCAATCAGATTCTGCGACTTCGTTTAGCTTCTGGCTTTTGGAAAATTGCGATTGAGGAAAAGCGATTTGATTTGGGTTTTGGCAATTACGGTTTGGCCTCGGTTGCTTGTGCCATAAGCAAACCTGTGGCGGTTGTTTGTTGTGGAAGCAATTGTGTCTACAGCTAGTTTCTCGGCTCACGGCAATCCACCGATCTCGCGCTCCTGCCTCGACGCTGCACCTCCGACTGAGTCTATGCCCCTTCTGCGACGAGCCCTCGCCATTGTCGGCGGCCTAAATGTCTCCTTCTCCTCCTCTAGAGTCACTTGGTCACTTCACTTCCTATTCCTTACAGGTGCATCCTTTTCTTCCTTCTCCTCCTCTAGAGTCACTTGGTCACTTCACTTCCTATTCCTTACATGTGCATCCTTTTCTTCCTTCTTCTTCTCCTTTAGTTATGCTCTCTCTCTCTCAGAACCGTGCCTGTGCTTATAGAGGCCGTAAGCCAATCTTAAAAAAAAAAACCATAAGACAACATTCATAAAAAAAAGTGTTCGACATAATTTTTTTAATATCTTATCTAATTGTGTTTCATATTTTCATTTTAGTCTTTATTTAGTTTCTACCTTTAAAAATAATCTTACAGACTTTTCAAAGAACAAAATATATCTATTTTAAACTTGTGCAATACATATGGCTTCATATTACAATGAAAAAAGGTTTTTCAAAAAAGAATGAAACAAAAAAATTTGGACGTAGGCGGATGTTTCTTAATTTACACCATAGGCACGGCCCTGCTCTCTCTCTCTCTCTCTCTCTCTCTCTCTCTCTCTCTCTCTCTCTCTCTCTCTAACAGGTACTTGCCCCTGTTAAAAAACCCGATCGACCCGGCTAAAATCT
>JAHZTW010000005.1:5418224-5471328 GCA_020283515.1 Alliaria petiolata
TCTCTCTCTCTCTCTCTCTCTCGGGTCGTCACACTAATGATGTGCTATCCTAATCTTTATGATTATTATGTAAACGATTCAAGTTCTTGGAACATGTGGAGGATGAATCAGGCGGTCTGAAATAAGATGCATGAGGAAAGTAAGGGATTTTTTGTGTGGTGATGAACTATAAACATGATCCAAAAGGTTGCTGAAGCTTCTCTCCATTTGAGACATCCTTCCCAAGTTGGACCTGAACTATCCACCTTTTACACTGTTATGACAACATAAAAAATATATATATATTCTCGCACGTTCTGAATTTTCACTCTAGTAGTTCCTAAAGAAAATTTGTTTGTTGTTAGTTATTAGGTGAGCAATGCCGGAAGGTTAAGCATGAACGATTTCAATGTAGCTGCAGAAATAGATGATATCAAGACTTATGATCTTTGCCTAGAAAATGATTTTGGGCTTCTTTTTTCTCATTTAATTATTTTATAACATTTTTCGTTTGATTATATCTAGCTTATGTGATGTATTTTTACTGTGTATGGTCGGTCCATATGTCTTATAAAGAAGCTATGTATTCATCTTCGAAAGCATTTGGCATAAGAAATAAAAATTGAGATATAACATTATAAGGACCAAAGATGAAACCTTTGAGAACATTATGATATATATAAATATGTGATTCATAAGATATATAAAAAGACAAAAGATTTATTCATCAATCAAATGTCGCGAGATGTTTTTGAGATTCATTGATCCATCAAAAGAAACCACTCTGATTCTATAACTTCGATAATGAACATAATTACGGATAATAGATAAAATGCTTAAAGATTGTAGAATAAATTGACTGAAATATAAGAAACACAACATCATTATTATTGTCACTACCTCTTTTTTTTTTTTTTTGGGAACATTCTGGGACTAGCCCTAGTTTTGTTAATAATATAACAAACTTTGTAATTCTACATTGTGACTGGAGGACTAGCCTTTTGTAAGCATTGTTGCTTTACCATAGGCGGGAAAGGACGATGCCATGGGCAGTTGGCTTCAATGTCTTTAATAATTTTGCAACAAGCAGGACCTAATTTATCAGAATGGCCGGATTGTCTGTATTCTGCCATACATCCTGGTATATCCGCCGTTATTGCCGATCGACATTTGCTCAGCATACCAAGACTTGGTTGGAATAGAAGCGAAAACGGAAATTGAAATGGTGGAAGCTGTGGCAACTGTGCGTTAATGGAGGATGCGATGCATATAGTCACTAGGACAAAGTACACACTCTTGATCGACATGATGAATGTAATTAAGATTATGCAATAAGCGAAAGAGAAGAAGACCTAGATGTCCAATACATATATGATTTGTGATAAGTTTGTCTTTGTTTGATGAGATTAAGTAATTGATCGGGTGGTCTAATTTTGAAGAAAAATGGTGTAGGGATATACTATTAGACTCATGAAAGTAAAATGTATTTGAATTACCTGTCGTTTGCAAAATTGGAATGAAACTAAAAACAGCCAGGCACGTTGAATTTGATGATATATCAATGAATTTGACAGCTTTTTATCTGGTCAACAATATATATTTCTAATTGTAATCATTTTGTTTGTATATGAACTCGTTTATGATAGAAAGAACTATATGAAAGAAGGAAATTGCAAAACATTTTGAAATTTTAATTTTTTTCATGCCAAAATAGTTATTCTTTCTAATAAAAATTGGACCAGGATCCGTGATGGCGTGGGTAATGTTAGTAAAAAAAAGTATTTAGTAATAATTTATGCTAATATTTAAAATTATGTATTTTAAATATAGATTAACTTTTTCAGCAATTTTTAAAGATACAACTGAGCATTTAAATATTAAAAAAATTATAGTAAACTGTTTCTTAAATAACCATCCAATGTAAATTTTCTAAATTTTATCAAGGAGATATTTGTTTATTTTTTCCAATATAGCTTAATTTTGAAATTCATAAAAAATTGAATTTTGTTTACCATTTAAAATGTCTACCGGTGGCTAGACATTGGCCAAGCATATATATCCAATAGAATACGAATCCGGAAAGATGGCTATGCCTTTCGGCCCGGATCACAAATTCTCAACCAATAGACCAAAAGCACTTAGTTATGTAGTTTAATTTTTCTATTCGAGAGATTATAAATAGTTATATTAGTGAACAATCATTACGTATTTTGTTCTACATCAAGCTAGCTCTCTAACAATCAATATTAATTATATAACACTAGAACTCTTTTCACCAGTGACACATAAACATTTTTGTGTTACAAGAGTGATACATTAGCATAAATTCATATTCTAAAAACCATTCAAAATATTTAAAATTAATACAAGAGATTTTAATTTATTTTTTTCCGTTCATCAATTTAAATGTAGTCGCCATTGGAAATAATTAATTTTCTTTCAAACTCCCTTCACGTCAATGATCCTCCAAACAAAAAAATATAGAGAGAAAGGATCCAAGTAGATGCCCTAAGTTATTTTGTGTGGTTTATAACATTATGATTTTTGAGAAATCTAACTCACGTCATTCTCTTATAGAACCATGAGAAATTATAATAATGTTGGCTTGAACATGAATTTGGAGTCAATAGTGAATGTTCATGAAATGCATGAGATGATCATTGTAAACACATTGAAATTACTCTTGTAGAACTCCACTCTTGTGGAGTCATTGTCTGTCAAAGACTGAGTGATAAAACCATAGTTGGGGCTTGGGGGTGCATTGCTTTCCTAAAGCATGAATCCTAATGCAAGTCTATATATATTCGTTTACTATTTCCAATGTTTTTAAAATCAGACCGGTGACCAAATCGGAAAAGTTTTTGGGTCATGTGTCAATATGATCCGATCAGATTCAACCTGGGTTAGTTGGATTTGATGAGATTTTACAATAATAATGTAAAACATATATCATATAGTTATTTAAATTTTTTTTACAACAATCTTATATTATTTTCTATGAATATAACTATGATATTTGAAATACCAATATAATCGATCATATCAAATAAAACACTTCAATAATTATAATGTTTAAATTTTGTACCAAAAAAAATTATAATGTTTGATTTTTTTTTTAAGTAACAAACTGAATTTTTTCCCAAAAAAAGTTTTAAAAAAAATTAAAACAGATCTAGAAACCTAAAAAAAAACCTATATGTCGTAATCTTTTTCCATTAATTTTTTTTTTTGAAAATACTCTGAAATTATTAAACTGGGTTCAATTTGGTTCATTGGTTCGCCGATTTCCAGGTTTTAGCCGGTTCGATCCGGTTTTTTAACCGGTTCAAGTACCTTTAGGTTTTACTATTAACCCAACCTATAAACTAATCCGGTTTATGGTTTGACCCGGTCCAACCGCCGGTCCGGTCCGGTTTTCAAATCATTGGTATTTTCAAAAAAAAAAAATTAATGGAAAAAGATTACGACATATAGGGTTTTCTTTAGGTTTCTAGATCTGTTTTAATTTTTTAAACTTTTGTTACATGTTCAGTTTGTTATTTTTAAAATAAAAAAATTCAAACATTATAATTTTTTTCGGGACCAAATTTAGACATTATAATTATTGAAGTGTTTTATTTGATATGATCGATTATATTGGTATTTCAAATATCATAGTTATATTCATAGAAAACAATATAAGACTGTTGTAAGAAAAAAATTAAATATAAAACTATATGATATATGTTTTATATTATTATTGTTAAAATCTCATCAAATCCTACCGATCCAGATTGAACCCGGTCGAACCATATTGAACGATGACCCAAAAGCTTTTCCGGTTTGGTCACCGGTCCGGTTTTAAAAACATTGCTCTGAACTAAAAGTAATTATTTTATTTAATAGAATCACAACTTTTAATGTCTAGTGTTAAATAAATAAAAACGGCATACATGTTTTCCTCCTTCATTTCAAATCTAAAACCCAAAAACCTCAAGCACCCATGTTTAGGGTTTGTAACGGATTCATTGACGACAAGAAGCGGCAGAGACAGGGAAAGAATGTCGGAACCTCTTAGCGTAAGTGAAAATCAGTTCGGCTCCATAGGCCAAGGGTTTGCCGTTGTTGACGAGACAGTCGTCGTAGCTAAGAAGTCTAAAGACATTTCGGTCAATGGGCGTTTACAGAGCTGAACGAGCCGCAATGGACGTGGATATTGGAAATGGCACATCTCCATTCACATTGGTTCGTTATATGCACCTTATAGGTTGATGTCCCGTCCCGTAATGGTTTCGTGTCAACCACGTAGATAAACTACAGTCCTCAGCTATATATGTACAAAGATAGAAAGAACAAAATAGAGACGAGGTTATATATCAATTGTGATTGGTGGCATTATATTAATTGTTGTAAGAAGTATACCAATTTCATGGGAAGCCAATCAGTTTAGTGGTACAAAAGTGATGGTATAAAAGACAGAAAAGATTGGCGATATAAAAACAAAAGTCGAGGTACACTTCAAAACTCAAAATAGGCATGGCTTTAATTTGTACTACCTTTTTCTTATAGTTCTTCGAAATATTTTTACCTCACTGCTATTTTTTTTATGTCATCAGTTAGAGTCATTATTATTTTCAACATTTTTCTTATAATTCAATTCAAAAAGAGCCGAACACGTACTTAGATATAAACACACACACACACATATATATATATATATGGACATGTATCTCCAGAAAATTGACACATTATATATACATATACTTATATTTTGTATTATGAAAATGATGGTAACTATATATACATATATATAAGTATATTAGAAAAACTGAACATTTTTTAGTATATAAAAAGGAGAAGACTTACGAGAAGATCGAACATTGATAACGAGAGAAGTGTTGATGAGTATAACTACAAAATAAAATTTTGAAAAAGTCATTTTCGATAAAAGTACATTTTTATGAAAATATTTTGTACATACACTAAGCAAAAACCATAAAAAAATTGATGGTTCTTTTTATAGATGACTTTACAAACAATTTTAATAAAATTTACAAATAATTATAGATTACCATAAAATTTGTTTAATTTAAGATTTTGTTGACCTTGAATACATGTATATATAAAAGTAAAATATCGTTTTTTTCTTATGCTGTCACATCATCACATCACATGATAATCTAAAATTATGACACATCACCTCGTTCATTGTTAACTCTAAAATATTTATTTGATTTGTTATATTATAGTTTATTTCATTGAAATTTCATAATATCTACCGTCTATTAATATTATAGTATTATCAAGAATTTGAAAAAATATTTTTAAAATTAGTTTGTATATTATGAAATTAGTTTGTACATCACCTCGTTCATTGTTAACTCTAAAATATTTATTTGATTTGTTATATTATAGTTTATTTCATTGAAATTTCATAATATCTACCGTCTATTAATATTATAGTATTATCAAGAATATGAAAAAATATTTTTAAAATTAGTTTGTATATATGCATGTTGATAGGAGAACTCCAAAGTAGTAGTTTTTGGCCTTATCAGAATTATTTATTGGTTTATCTTTTTGTGTTGCCAACTCATCACATGGTTGTTTTTAATTGTTTATACATCACCTCAATCATTAACTTTTAAACTATTTATCTGATTTGTTATATTTTTGTTTGTTACAATTAAGTTTTAAATCTATCTATGTTTTTATACTGCCACATCATCAAATAATGGTGTAGAATTATTACACATCACCTTGCTAAAATAACTAATTTCCTTGTTTACAAATACCATATATTGCAAATACTATTACTTAAAATCTTTCTTAATTCAGGGTCATACATTCTAAAA
This sequence comes from Alliaria petiolata, assembly GCA_020283515.1. Classification (NCBI taxonomy): domain Eukaryota; kingdom Viridiplantae; phylum Streptophyta; class Magnoliopsida; order Brassicales; family Brassicaceae; genus Alliaria; species Alliaria petiolata. The sequence continues at coordinate 5,424,038 of JAHZTW010000005.1, forward strand.
TATTTGAGGTAGTCTATACACACATTTTACAATTTCATTCTATATTTATGTGAAATGATTGCAGATTCCGATAAGAATGTATTATATAAGCTCAAGATTGAATGAATCATATGCAATCTTGACACTACTATTATATTTACCTTATAAAATAGATTAGTATGAAATCCCATGTGGCACATCCCCTTCAATACAAAAAAAAAAAAAACTGAAAAGAAAAAAATGGAAAGAAATCTATTATAAAGAAAGGAAAAATAAAAAAATGGAAATAAATCTATTATAATGAAAGGAAAGAAAAAAAAAAGAAAAAAATGGAANTGTACATCACCTCGTTTATTGTTAACTCTAAAATATTTATTTGATTTGTTATATTATAGTTTATTTCATTGAAATTTCATAATATCTACCGTCTATTAATATTATAGTATTATCAAGAATTTGAAAAAATATTTTTAAAATTAGTTTGTATATTATGAAATTAGTTTGTACATCACCTCATTCATTGTTAACTCTAAAATATTTATTTGATTTGTTATATTATAGTTTATTTCATTGAAATTTCATAATATCTACCGTCTATTAATATTATAGTATTATCAAGAATATGAAAAAATATTTTTAAAATTAGTTTGTATATATGCATGTTGATAGGAGAACTCCAAAGTAGTAGTTTTTGGCCTTATCAGAATTATTTATTGGTTTATCTTTTTGTGTTGCCAACTCATCACATGGTTGTTTTTAATTGTTTATACATCACCTCAATCATTAACTTTTAAACTATTTATCTGATTTGTTATATTTTTGTTTGTTACAATTAAGTTTTAAATCTATCTATGTTTTTATACTGCCACATCATCAAATAATGGTGTAGAATTATTACACATCACCTTGCTAAAATAACTAATTTCCTTGTTTACAAATACCATATATTGCAAATACTATTACTTAAAATCTTTCTTAATTCAGGGTCATACATTCTAAAATATTTGAGGTAGTCTATACACACATTTTACAATTTCATTCTATATTTATGTGAAATGATTGCAGATTCCGATAAGAATGTATTATATAAGCTCAAGATTGAATGAATCATATGCAATCTTGACACTACTATTATATTTACCTTATAAAATAGATTAGTATGAAATCCCATGTGGCACATCCCCTTCAATACAAAAAAAAAAAAAAAAAACTGAAAAGAAAAAAATGGAAAGAAATCTATTATAAAGAAAGGAAAAAGAAAAAAATGGAAATAAATCTATTATAATGAAAGGAAAGAAAAGAAAAAGAAAAAAATGGAAATAAATCTATTATAATGAAAGGAAAGAAAAGAAAATCTACAATAACAAGACTCTTGAAAGCTTGGTTATATAAAGACTTGCCCTTTGTTCCCACATCTCCTCAACAACACTCACTCCCATTTGTCCTTTACATTCATTTAAACTCAGAACTAAAAAAAAAAAAAAAAAAAAAATGCCGATCATTTGCGCAACAACATCTCCAGAAGAGAAAGAACATGAACCAAAACAAGATCTTGATAACCCTTTTCTTCCTAATCTCCAGTCTCAAATACCAAACCAATTCATTTGGCCAGACGAAGAGAAACCTTCCATTGATATTCCCGAGCTTAACGTCCCTTTGCTCGATCTCTCGAGGCAAGGCTCAGCTCTAGAGGCTTCTCGACTCATCGCAGAAGCTTGCACCAAACATGGCTTCTTCCTCGTCGTCAATCATGGCGTCAGCGAGTCGCTCATATCAGACGCTCAACGTTTCATGGAACGTTTCTTTGACATGCCTTTCGTTGAAAAACAAAGAGCTCAGAGAAAACTCGGTGAAAGCTATGGTTACGCCTGTAGCTTCACCGGAAGATTCTCCACCAAGCTCCCATGGAAGGAGACTCTCTCTTTCCGGTTTTCCAACGAGAATAGTGGCTCAAGAACCGTTCAAGATTACTTCTCCGATACGTTAGGACAAGAGTTCGAGCGATTTGGGTATGTGTCCTAAAGTAGAACAAAGAAATACCAAACAGAGAGCCAAATCCAACTATGTCATTATTTCCTTTGTTTTGGCCACACTCGAATAAACCGGTTTCTTATACCAAAATTATTAAACCGGAAATAATTTGACCGGTTTTACTACTGATTTCCCCGGTTATGTTTACAGGGAGGTGTATCAAGACTACTGTGAAGCAATGAGCTCTCTGTCACTCAAGATCATGGAGCTTCTAGGGCTAAGTTTAGGCGTAAACCGAGACTTTTTCAGAGGATTTTTCCAAGAGAATGATTCGATAATGAGGCTGAATCATTACCCCTTATGCACACAACCAGATCTCACATTAGGTACAGGACCTCATTGTGATCCAACTTCTTTGACTATCCTTCACCAAGACCATGTCAGTGGCCTTCAAGTCCTTGTTGACGATCAATGGCGATCCATTCTCCCCAATCCCAATGCCTTTGTCGTCAATATCGGTGACACTTTCATGGTAATTATTAACCGTCTAAAGATAAAAACATTTTTTGGTTTACTCATTGACAAATGATTGATTAAGTTTTTTGGTCTTATAGGCTCTATCGAACGGGATATTCAAGAGTTGTTTGCATAGAGCGGTTGTGAATAGAGAGTGTGCGAGAAATTCAATGGCGTTTTTCTTGTGTCCCAAGAGAGACAAAGTTGTGAAGCCACCAAGTGAGATTGTGGAGAAGACGGGAGGAAGAAGATATCCTGATTTCACTTGGCCTATGTTCCTTGAGTTTACTCAAAATCATTACAGATCAGATATCAATACTCTCGATTCCTTTTCAAGTTGGGTCATTGCCAACAAAAATCCCATCTAAGCTGAGCCGTGCCTTAGGATGTTTGAGGTGTCATTGGCGAGGAAAAAATTTATTAAAATATTTAATAAAATGTAATATTGAAAACTAAATTAATAAAAAAGTAAGTTAATAATTTATAAATAAAATTTGATAACAAACAAAAAAATTATATTGCGGATGACCATTGAAATAAGTGTATATTGACTTACATTTTTTTTTAAAAAGAGGGTTTATCATGCAAAAAAAGTAAAAAAATTCATAATTTCTTTTCAGATAACCTAATTTCAAACATACATTATACTGTTTTTACAACATTAACCATCCAAAAAAATTTCTATTCTAATTAGTTTATGTAATTCTAAAATAAAATTTTGTGTAAACCATTAACACCCGCATAATCACCTAATTAATTCTAAATTGATAATTAGTTTTGCCCACATGGCTGTGGTTGAGTGGTTGGTAAAACAAAAACAAAAAATTTATGTGGGAAGTTTGGGCTTGGACTTCGGTTCAAGCCGTTAACCTGGTAGTCCGGTAACAGACGAAAAGTATTTCAAACTCAGGATAGGCAGTGTAATCCCTTCGGAAAAAAGTCACACTGTGTAGCACTTCAGTGCATGCCGTTCCTAACGAAAATGATCGGATCGTATATAAAAAAAGAAGAAGTTGAAACTAAAAAATGCATTGTTGTAGTATGTACCGTAATTGCTTGAGATAAGAAGGTTCACTTATCCTTAAAAAAAAAAAAAAAAAAAAAAAAAAGACGGCTCGCTTATGTAGCAAGAGAGTACACATTAATCAATCAAATAATCAGTAACGCTTTGAGGAAAGATGATGACAGTTGCAGTTACAGCCACTTCCTCATCTCTCTCGTCCTGCTCTCTGCTTCCTTCTCAAGGTCTCTCCTTTTCTATCTTTCTTTATCTCTCTCTCTCTCGCTCACTATGAACACTTCGTTTTATATGGCTTTTGTTGGTTAAGTTTCAGGGCCAAACCGGCGAATGCAATTGAAAAGAAACGAAAAGGTATGTTGTTCAACTTCTCTTACCCCTTGAAGCTTGAATCAACTGATAAATTCTATACGGAACTCTATTTTCGGTGGTAACATGACCCAGAAACAATGCATAGATAGTGTTTGATGAAATGCTTGAATGAAAACTTGAAGCTTTTTTTTTTTTTTTTTTTGTAACTCAAATCACTTTCTTTGGTTTCTCATTTGTTTCCTTTTATCGCGCAGAGACGGTTCTCAAGAAAGGTTTCTGTTTCCAATGTTATCACAGCAGGATTTGAATTGAAGCCTCCTCCATACCCTCTTGTACGTTTTCTTGAATTCGTTATCAATTAGATTTTTTTTTTAAAACTCAGCTCTTTTAGGTTTGGATTTTGGTTGATTTAATCATATCATTGGATTATTGTATAAGGCTTTGAATCTAATGTGGAAGCTATGATGAAATGTTTACTTTTTTTATTTCAAAGATGAATGTAATGTCTTCTGGGTTTGCTGCTGTGGAACCAAATGAGAGGAGAATGTTGCTCACTCTGTGTCTGTCTTTGGACGTGATTGTTGATGATCTATGGCAGGATGCTCTGGAGCCTCATATGAGCCGAGACACCTTGGATTATCACTGGGGAAAGCATCACAAGACTTACGTAGAGAACCTGAACAAGCAAATCGTAGGCACAGATCTAGATGGATTGTCATTGGAAGAGGTTGTGCTTCTTTCTTACAATAGAGGCAATATGCTTCCTGCGTTCAACAACGCCGCACAGGTAATACCAAATAATTGCTTCTCCAGGTACATATAAGTAGCAGTATTGGTGTTGAGATTCTTCAGGTTATGTGGATATATTGCCATAGAATAGCTACATACATTAAGACGTGACAAGAAATTACTTGGTTAAATGCATTGGCATGATGCATTTTAGTTTGTTATAAACTGTGTGTTAGACCAACATGAATGATGATGATATTCAGGATTGGATGTGAAATTAAGGTATATGAGTGGCTTTGTAGGCTTGGAACCACGAGTTCTTCTGGGAGTCAATCCAACCTGGAGGTGGAGGAAAGCCAAGTGGAGATCTCCTCAGGCTGATAGAGAGAGATTTCGGGTCTTTCGCCGACTTTTTAGAAAGGTTCAAGGCTGCTGCAGCCTCGAACTTTGGTTCGGGTTGGACTTGGCTTGCATGTGAGTGTTTTTGTAATTTTTCTTTCCCTTTACCTTAGAAGAATGCAAATCCTCAACTTACTTAGAGCTTGTGGGGATCCATTGGTTGCAGACAAGGCGAATAGACTTGATGTTGCAAATGCCGTAAATCCGCTACCAAAGGAGGAAGACAAGAAGCTTGTAATAGTAAAAACTCCCAATGCAGTAAATCCACTCGTATGGGATTATTCTGTAAGTGTGTCTAAGCTTCCAAAATATATAGATGAAACCTTTGTTGTTGGCTATGGATTTTGATTTCCTCACACGTCTTATGTGCAGCCACTTCTCACCATTGATACCTGGGAGGTATAATATTAAGCTATTCATCTCTCTCTGTCTCTCTGAGATTCACCTAGAAAGATTGGTTTCTTGATCCCTGACTTGGTTTTCTTTTTTTCCTCATTGTGTCAAACAGCACGCTTACTATCTGGATTTTGAGGTACCATCGAAATGCCGAATAATTTTTCACTAAATTTTTGAAAGAAGTTCTAAATTCTCATGTTGTTTGTGTCCTGCGCAGAACCGAAGAGCTGAATACATAAATACATTCATGGAGAAGCTTGTTTCATGGGAAACTGTAAGCACAAGGCTAGAATCTGCAATGGCTCGAGCAATCCAAAGAGAACAAGAAGGAACAGATACAGAAGATGAAGAGAATCCAGATGTTGAAGAGCCAGAGGTTTACTTAGATAGTGATATTGATGTATCTGAGGTTGACTAAAAAAAATCCGAGAAGCAAAATAACATTAGAGCATCTGAAAATGAAATGTCAACTACAGAGAACAACAAAAATTTTGCTTATTAAAAGCCCTAAACTTTAAATAAATTTTGAGACTGCCTTTTAAAAACAAAACCTTTTGTTACATATTTTACATTCCTCCTATGTGGTCTTGTGATGAGCTACGAGGAGACCTGTGATGATGCAAACCCAAGTACCTTTCAACAGATGGTGAATGTCTGTAAACTCTTTGTAGACCATATGGTATTTGTTGAATTGGAGGAGAGTACTCTCGATGAAGTCTCTGTTCGTGAACCGGAGAGTGCCGTCTTTGAACCGAAGAGTATGAACTTGGAAGCAGATGTTCATATGCAGCAGATACACTTCTTCCTAACCCACCAGGAGGAACCATATATTCAGGGGATCTCCTGAGACTTGTGCGATGAGGAAAAGACGATGAAGGGCCGAGGTAACTATTCACAAGAGCTGATATTTCATCTCTATCCTCGCCTCTGTTGTGACTAGGAAAGCTTCGATCACGGTATATAGGAGAATAAGACGAGGAAACTGCTGGTGCTGGTGGCATTTCCATGTCTGACAACCTTGGACGTTTCATCTGTTGTTGTTGGTTATACAATCTCTTGGTGAGTACAGCTTCCTCCATTAAACTCAAGGATCTTCTTGCTTGCTCCTCCATCTGTTTGTCGAGCTGAAGAGCGTCTTTCTCCAGCTTGGCCATCTGCTCGTTGATCTGCCACCCTGGTGTTTCTTTCGCAGGGTCTAGCTTGTGAGTCTCCAAACACCGCGACACTGATGATAACGCGGCCAACTGTTTTTCAATCGCCTCTTTCTGTTGAGAAGATAAAACCATAAACACTAACAATGGTTAGATTCCAGAATGGGGGACACAAAAGAGTTACATAATGTGCAAGGAAGGAAGAATCATTACGAATGCCATAGGTGAGTGGGCTTTCCGTTTGGCCTTCTCAAATGACTCCTTGCTCATCCTTAGGAACGAAGTTAGAAGTGAAGAAGCTGAAAACTTTTCCTCCATCCCAAAGGTATAAACCATCTCAAGAGCTTCGATATGCTTTCCGCGCTTGAGACTTGAATCAACTACACCTATGACCGATTAGAATACTGTGTTAGGACCAGATATTAAGCCCTTTAACCAACATTTCCCAACGCTTAATTAGTATGCAACAGTAAAGTCATATGATTTTTCAACTTGCAATATTGATGGAACTTGATGCTGATTGATTTTATATACCCAAAAGGAACCACCTTTGCGATAAGAAGCATGGTACCTGAAACTATTGTGGCAAGAAAAGGTGACCGTTTTAGAGCACCGGCGATCTCAGCTGTACCACTCCGCCGTACCAAATCCAGCAAATCCATATTCCCAAAGCTTGAAGGAACACCAAAACAAGCAATTAGCAGAAGCAAACCCCTTGCGTCCTTTCCCTCCGCCGCAGCTAATCCTCCTTCATTCACCAGCCTCCTCTTCCACGAAACGGCAGCAGTCTGGGCCTCGTCTTTTACGGAGCTCTCGATCTTGAACTTGAGCTTCTTCTCTTCGCAAGGATCAAGCATTAGAAGAAAACACTCGAGGATGAGAAGGGAAGCTTTCCTCGCAGGGATCATGGGCGAATTGTTGGCGAATGCTTTGCGCCCTTGCAAGTAAAACTTCCCGATGCACTCCAACACGAACTTCGCTGGCTCCTTCGCTAGCTTCAGAGCTTCCGGGATCTCTATCATCAGCTTAGCTCGGTCGGAGATGTTCGAGTAGATGTATTTGCGCAGGCCTTTGCTGCACATCGACTCGCACAATCGTTGCGCCTCCGGCTTACTCGACGTCTCCGGTACCGTCTCAGAAGTCTCTTTAGGCGATTGGCACACGATCGCGGTGGTTTTAACAGGAGCTACGTTCCGCGGAGGAGGAGGCGACGGTGAGTGGACGGAGGAAGAGGAGGCGGCGGCGGCGGCGGAGATTTCGATGCCTTTACTCTTGAGTTTGGATTCAATCGCGTTCTCGATGTAATCCATGTGCTCCTGCAGGTCGTCGTAGTGGCGTTTGAAGTCGTCAAACGCAGCGGCAAACGCGGTTAAGTCGTCGATGGATTTCAGGAATTGCGGATGTTCCGATTGGCCGATCGTGTCTTCCTCACTGATGGGCTCGGTTCTGATAGCCACCCGGAATCCTCCTTGTCGTTGTTCAGATTGGTGTCGCTGGTGCAGCCGCGGAAGTGTCGCCGGTGAGGGTAGCGACGACGGTTGCTCCTTCGTCATTGATGGATAATTGGCGTAGCCAGGACGAGGGATCAGAGAAGCGTTACGGGAGGCCATGGAGAAGAAGAATGGATCCCAAGAAAGATTGCAAAAATTTGATGTTTATTCAAAAGCCCTAATTTCGACTTTTAGAGTTCAGAATATTTCCTCCCTAAGGTAATTCTTTTTTTCCTTTTTTTTTTGGTCTATAAAATAAGAATTCTCTTTCTGTCTTTGCTATTTTGATTTGATTTTTTTGGTTTATACTTATAAGCCAATTTTTTTTTTTATAAATTGGAAAGTAATCTGAATCGATATGGTTATTTCTTTTCAATATTCAGATTTGCATGTATACAATACAGCGAGAATTATCTTCCTTTTTCATTTTTGTAGATGCATGAATAGTAGTATCTTATTCCTCATTTGTGTATGGATACTTTTTTTTATTTTCTTGCCTTTTTTTCTGGTCAACACCAATAAAATCTCTTTAGAAAATTGATTAATGATGTTTAGTGATAGAATTGCATGTTTTATTATGTTTAGAGAGTGCTTCTTAATGCTGAGTCACAGAACTTTATGTTTGGAAGTTGTTTGATAAAATAAAACCCATTCTCTTCGCTTAATTACTTTCTTGTTTTTTTTTGTTGTTGTTGTTGTGTCATTTAATCTCTTTGTGCTTTTGAGTAACGAAAGAGAGATTAAGAGCAGCATAAGGGCTGTCTCTTATACACATCTAGATGTGTATAAGAGACAGTGATAGAATTGCATGTTTTATTATGTTTAGAGAGTGCTTCTTAATGCTGAGTCACAGAACTTTATGTTTGGAAGTTGTTTGATAAAATAAAACCCATTCTCTTCGCTTAATTACTTTCTTGTTTTTTTTTGTTGTTGTTGTTGTGTCATTTAATCTCTTTGTGCTTTTGAGTAACGAAAGAGAGATTAAGAGCAGCATAAGGGAACAAAGATAAACATTTGCCTTAATTCTCTTCTTGAGGAAAGGAAGAGGACTAAATAAAGATTCCACTTTTCTTTGGTGCATATATAATAAAACTCTAGAATAATAATTTGAGAATACAATTGCAAATTAAGAAAAAAACTTCAATAGTAGAATTATATAATGCCGTCTCCAAATTTCCACAAAAAAAATGTTGGCTCATCATCTTTAAGTATTTCTAGAGGAGAGAATACAACAAACTCATTAATAAAATAAAATAAAACCCATGTAGTCGTTCAAAACTTAGAATTTGTTTCTCTTAAACTATAGAAGAAGCTCAAAGAGTTTCTGAGAGCAATGGATTGAAGAAGCTGCCAAGGGAAAAAGCTAAATCTGGGGGGTTTCTGAGAGAAGAAGATTCCACCATATTCAAAGAACTTGGTGAGCGTTCCCGTAGTATCGGTTAATGAAGGCAGACTTCATCATGTTCTTAGCCACGTCTGGTGAATTTTGAGGGTAGAATTTGTAGAACTTCATGTTTTTATAGGCTTGCTTCTTCTCTTCGCTCATCTCTTCTATTACTCTCCTTTTTGCTTCTCTTGCCTGCAATAATAAATATAACCCTTACTTGGCTATTATAACAGTTTCAATGAATGTTAGCTCTCACATTAGATTATCTCAGTCGAGTTACCTCTCGATTAGCTCTCTTTGCTGCTCGAACACTCTCTTTGACGAATTCCTGAGGTAAATAGCAAGGCAATGGTTATTACTTATTAGAGATAGATATACTCAAGCGTCATCATCATCATCATCAACTGTCAAACTGTGTTTACAGCTCAAACTTACTTTGAATTCATCCTTTTGTTCCGCAGATATTTCTTCATCTTCAATCTTTTTATCAACAAATTCCTGAGATAGATGATGCACAAATCTCAAGATTCAGCATACAATGAATGCAATTTGAACACACAAGGAAGCAGCAAGTGCGAAGATGACCAACTCTCTTGAACAAAAATGAATGAAGTAATTAAAAAGTTTTATGGTTACAGAAAAGCCAAAACGCATACCTCAAGGTCGTCTAACTCCCAATCAAATTCACATACAACCTGGCACAAACAAAAAAAATGAAAGTTTTGATTATAAAGAAAATGCACAAAACAATGTGCCCCTATCAAAAAACCATTTCATGTAGACATGCCACTTCTCAACACAGTCATTGCATGCCAGAAAACTTACCGGTGGATCGGAGGGGAACATTATTTGGACCTCAGTACTCTGTTCAAGATCATCTTCCTTAAACGGTTGATCAAAATCTGCAAAGCAGAAGCGGAAGAAGAGACATTAGATTTTGTTGTTGCTGTACAAATGGTTTTACATCTGCAAATTTTAGCACTAGTATTGGGTAGTAGAGGAATAAAACTCACAAGGAATGATATACTCGAACATCTTAACGCGATCTTCCTTCAAATGTTTGATAGCAGCTCTGCAGATAATGTACAAAGCAAAATTGAGTACACTAGAACTGGTAAATTCAAACAATACTATATGTATAAGAGAGACTACAGATTTTGCAATGGCGAAAACTCATCCATACATGCACCCTAAAGAATTATCAATATTCAGAAATGAAGGAACAAACAATGCAACCCAACTCATCACACTATCAAGTAGTAGCAGATGCGTGATGCCATGTTCCATGTTCTAATTTCAAATCTTATACGTAATCCTAGCAAGTGAACATTGATAAACTCTATCAGTCATTCGACACATGTTTCTTACCTCCTCTGCGTACAGCCCAAGACAGAAATTGGAAGCTTCATCCTATCAACTTGTCTATCTCTGCAAGAAGAACAAAGCAATAGTAATTAGCAAATAGCAAGTTTCCGGTAAGCATCAAAAGTAAGAATAACCCTTGACATTATCTCTCTCTATCTCTCTTCTCGATGATTTAGGCCATCCCAACAAATGTACGTGGAACTAATGGTACCTTTTTTCAAACGGAATGTAAGGAACCCAGGCCATTTTCATCTGACTCATTGGAATGGTTTTCTCCACTGCACTCTGAATCGATGTGACTGCTAGCATATCAGAAGGCGGGAAGGGTGATTCAATCTGCATATATAGAATATTAGAAAGAGAAATGAGATCATAAATGAACAGTGATAGCAAGCAGACCGTTGATAGAGATTTAAAGGATAACTTACAACAACAACTGTTGGGACCTGGACAAAAGTCTTTTCACCGTTGTGGAGGAAGAACTGAGCTGTAATATATAAAAAGAGAGAAAATTAAGAAGGAACCAGATAGATTTTTTAAGCAAATTAGAAAAGAAACCGCAAGTGCCAAAGATGATTTAAACTAGCAAAAATCTCAAAAACAAGCAGGAGAAACATCTTACGTTCTGCAAAGCCAAAAACATAGACATTCTTCCCGTATAGCATTCCTCCTTCCTCCAATGCTTCCTGAAACAAAGACGAAGAAACATAAACACCATAATCTCATAAACAATAGACAAGATAAGAAAATAAATGGAGAATGTAATCCAAACAACTTACTTCAAGATGTTTGAAATCCCAATTGAATTCGTAAACTGCATCTAAATTTTCCCACTGCAATCACAATTTAACAACCATAAGCAAAGGATATCAATGGAGACAAGTAACTCCGATAGATGTTGAAGCCGAATTTAATTCCTGAAAACAAAATATACCTCAGTTCCCACTGGGAATGCAACCTTCCACAGATCTTCCTGGAAACACCAAAACAAACACACATGTAAATTCGCAACAATAAGATAAGAAAACAAGCACTTTGGTTTGAAGTTATAAAATAATGAAGTGCTCAATATATTTGAAAATGAGATGAGATACACCACACTAATCTTTTGGGAAAAAAATCCTCTCAATGGACTCACAGAGGTAAACCCATCATAGAGATGTATGAAAATAGTCATATCTTATTCTTTAATGCAACTACAGGTTAAATAACGTATCTCATTGTTGTTTTCACAAAGTATTTGCGTTATCACATACCTTAAACAACCGAAACAACACACACCACAAACCCACAAATTGCATACAATCCAAGTGATGAATTTTAAGCAGCATACATGATATCCTAGACTAGGGTTAGCAAAAGCATACCAGATTACGTTTGTCCTCGAAATACTCAGGCTCTTCCTGTGGTTTGGTCGCTCGGGGTTTCTTAGCTCTTGGAGCCGGTTTCTTCTCATCTTTCTTCTCGGTCTCCTTGTTCGTGGCCCTCTTTCGCTTACCACCACCACCACGGGCAGGTTTCTTCTTATCCTCCTTCACTTCCTCGGCACTTTCATCCTCCTGCTGCTGAGAAGGGGAAGCGTCTTTGACCTCGTCGTCCTGATTCTCCTCCGTCAGGGAATCGTCAGGTTTCGTCGGTACAACTTCCTCTCCGTTCTCATGTTCTCCCTTCGCCTCTTCCCCGTTCTCCTGCGTCGTCGCCTCCAGAGACTCAGCTATCACCTCTTCGTTCTGAATCTCCTCCACCGCAGCTTTGCGACCGGCTTTCGAACCAACCTTTCTCTTTGCTCCCTTCTTCATTGCGCAGTATTAACCCAAAACTAGGAACGAATTGTTAACGATGAGAAACCCTACTGCTTGCTTACAAACAACGCCAGAAACAGAGAGGAAGAGAGAGAGAGAGGGTAGAGAGAGAAATCTAGGGATCGATGGCTGTGAATTTCGAATTCTAGAAGACGCACATTTGGGGGAAAAGCAATTGGGGAAAAGGATATGGAAATAGGGTTTTATTTATTTTCTTTGATAGCTAATTTAGGCCCAGTATTGATATATAAAGGCCCAATAAAAGGCCTTTGTTTTCTGTTCCCTCGCCTTCTTTCATATTTTGGGTGCAACTTGTTACAAATAAAATGAATAAGTTGAATGAAAAGAATAAGGATAAGTTGAATAAAAATGAGTTGAATAATTTTCCTTAGCTGAATAAGTTAAATGAGATTTATTCCTCTCGGTACTCTTCTTTTTTTTATGAGTAACGAATTTGAGAGGAATAGACAATTTTTCCTCTAATTATGTGGGGTCCATTAAATTGTAGAGGAAAGTAAATTCATCTTAAATAGTGAGTTGTGCGAGGAATCTAGTGGAATCAACTATTTAACTCATTTTTGTTCCTTTAAAATGTCATCCATTTTCGTCTTCGTCTGCGTTAAAACTATAAAAAAAAAAAATCGAAAAGGTTTTTTTTTTGTCAACATATCTTGCCAAAAACTGTGATAAGTTTTCTGTCAAAACACGATTCTGTAAATTGTAACGCAATTTTAAAACTATTATGATAACTAGATGAATACTTTATTATACACGCGGATTTCCTTCTCTAAGATATATTTTTATAATTTTTTAGATTAGTGAGTTAGTAAATGTAATTTTAAAATTGTTAAATTTAGTACCAATCTATTAAATTTTAGAAACGTAAGAGAACGATAGAAATAAAATATGTAATATGGAAACATTTTTAATAATTAGCTTACTATGAATTACAATTACATTAAGTATTAGAAGTGGGCTTTCTTTTCCTGCTTTTCAACTTATTGTGAATTTTTTCTGTAACAAGTATCTGTTTGGTATAATACAGTGATGGAATACAAAAAAATTCACCAATAAATTTGTTAATTAACAATTTAATGATCATGATGCTTTGACTTGTCTTTGGTTATTAAAAATTTAATTACTTGTAATCATGTGAAAACATTAGAAAAGATTTGGCAAAACTTGTTGGAAACCGAAACCAAAGCGGTCACTCTCAGCCCTTGGGGTTTTCTCAGGTCTTCTTTAAAATAAATCTAGAACGGTCATTTTATCTTCTGACTTGCAAATTTTATTCGGCTTTATCTCCTAAGACCAACCCCAATGGACAATTTGGAGTGTCTTAACATGGTGTCTTATGATTATTAGTGATTAAAAAAATAAATTAGAGTGTTTAAAATATAAAATCAGTGTCTTATATTAGACACTTATTTTGAGTTAAGACCCGCATGCGTGGCGGTCACTGATTGGTTGACGGAAAATAAACAATGGGTAAAGGAAAAAAAAAACAAAAACCACGGCCATTGTTTTTTCTCCGACTATCTCTCTTCCTCTCACTCTCTCGACGAGATTTCTTGCCAAAATCCGATTTCTTGTCAAAATCTGATTCTCCTCTTCCTCTCACTCTCTATTCCTCTCACTCTCTCGACGCGAAAAAGAAAGAATCATGGGAAAAGTCGGCGAATTTGGTTGAGAAATCAACCGGGATTCGCCTCACCAAAAATAAATGTCTTCGCATGTAAGTAATCTTCTCATTTCTTTAGTAATTCGTCTTCAATTCGTTGTTTATAGTGAAATTAGGGTTCTGTGAAATCGGATTTGAGCCTGCTTGAAATTAGGGTTCTTGTTTTTGAAATTAGGGGTTTCGAATTTGGGATTTCGCCAAATTGATTTGGGGGTTCTTTCTATCTTGACTACTGATTTAATGATTAGTTTTGCTCTTACTCTGTCTTGACTAGATTTGAATCCGATCCTCTGTGAAATTCGGGATTTTGTGAATTTGGGATTGCTCTAAATTGCTGCTTTTTAATGTGCGATGCTGATATTCATGAGATTGATTTTGTTGGGGGCTCTGGAGTTTTACTTTTCCCATAGATATCTTCAGCATCACATTTACTACTTGTTTCGTTGTTTATTGATTTGGATGAGTAATCATGATCATTGAGAATATTTGATGCCAATATAATATTTGTTTTGAAACCTTTTTCTTCTTGCTTCAGGTGATCCCTTGTGCTGTTGTAGCTTTCCTCATTCACCCGTCAACACGTCACCACATCATAAACAGACTCCTTTGGGCATTCTGTGTTTATCTTGAAGCTGTTTCAGTTCTTCCTCAATTAAGAGTCATGCAGAACACTAAGGTCTATTGTTCAATTATGTGCTCTGTTAAATAAAAACATGCCCTGATTCAGTGTTTCAATCTAATGATTTGCGTTTTATATGGTTTGATTCCAGCTGCAGTTAGTGTTAGCATCTTCGTTTGACTGGAGAAGCACCAATGAAGAAGCTCTTCTTCCAATGATCTTCGTCTGGTAATGGAACTGAAAAAGCAGCAGATAGTAAGATGAAAACCCAAGCTACTAGTCAGATTGAACAAGAGCTCCATAGTCCCAAGTCACAGCGTGAAGTTTCTGGTGGTCCAACTCTTAGGCGGAGCCTTTCATTGTTCTTGGCAGGTATGCTTTTTTGGTCTTCTTATATGAGATTGTTAATTAACAATTCTAACTACGATGGAAATTCTTGAGTTAAATGTAGACTATGTATAAGTTGATGTGTGTGTGTGCTTTAAATGTAGACGATTTCTTCTACTCTGCAAAGTTGTTAGAATTTTTCCTTTCTTTGCAGTATGGAGTTTCTTGCTCTGAATGTCCCTGAATGTTTACTTCCTTGCAGCTTGCACGTAGATATACAGGTGGCCATAAAGGATCAATTTATTGCACAGGAACTCAACCTCTTTCCAGCAATTCTTCTCTGAGAACGAGGTATGCTTCAAAATCTGACTTGACTTCTCTGAGATCTTTCAATTGCTTCTCTAAGTTTAAGTGTGATTAGACTTGTACCTGCTTAATACAACCCTTGTTCAATTGTAACTATATGGTTAGAATCTGAAATAAATGCTTTGTTAGAGTTTGTTAGATTTTAGGGTTTGGTTGTTGAGTTTAAGTGTGATTAGACTTGTATCTGTAAATCAATGCATCGATTGAATGCTTAATACAAAGAGCAGAACTACTTGTGGTCTGCTTTAACACAACCATTAATTCTATATATATCTGTAACTACTTCTTCTCTTCACCTACATCTTCTCTTTCAACTTCTTCTCTTTCATTCTTGTTTTTATTTTTTTCAAACAGAAAAGTTAGGTTATGGATTCTACGAATCCATATGGTCAATCCCAAAATTTTATGGACCTTCTAAATAGTCAACAGGATAGCCACCACCCTTATGACATTGCTTCCCAAACCAGACCTCTTCAATCATCAGAAATTCCCCTCTTTAGTAGTCAGTGTTCTGATGAACCAACACTAGAGGGTTTAGGGACAGCTGAGGAGCGTAAAGAGAGGAAGAGATGGAGTCCCACAGATGATATAGTGCTCATTAGCGCCTGGCTTAACACCAGCAAGGATGCTGTAGTGTCAAATGAGCAGAAAAGTGGTGCCTTTTGGACACGCATAGCAGCATTATATAATGCTAGTCCTAAGGTTGCATCTGCTGAGAAGAGAGATCACAGTAAGTGTAAGCAGAGGTGGAGGAAGATCAATGAGCTTGTCTCCAAGTTCTGTGGAGCATTTGAGGCTGCAAAAAGACTGAAGACAAGTGGGCAGAATGATGATGATGTTCTCAAGCAGGCACATCAGATCTTCTACAACGACAACAAGGCGAAATTCACCATTGAGCACGCATGGAAGGAGCTTCGGTATGACCAGAAATGGTGTAGCAACTTGTTTGGTCAAGGTGCAGGTGAATGTAGTTCAAAAAGAAGAAAACGTGAGGATGGTTCAGCACAATCTGGCAGCTCCCAGTCGGTTAACCTTGAAGATGATGAGGTCCTGGTTTGACCTCCTGGTGTTAAAGCAGCGAAAGCTTAGAGGGCAGCGAAGACAGCCTCTGTGGAAGAACAAAACAAGTGTCTGTCAGAGTTTCAGACCATGTGGGAAATAAGGGAGAAGGACTTAGCCATCAAAGATAAGATCTCAGATAAAAGGTTGCTTGAAAGACTCATAGGAAAAACAGAGCCACTTTCTGATATAGAAATTGCTCTAAAGAACAAGTTAATTCAGGACATGTTGTCCTGATTTCGTAAGTGTTGTTTCATCGAGTCTTTGCTTTCGGTTGTTGTTTGATTGAGTCTGTTGTTTGTTGTTTGATTGAGTCTGTTGTTGCAATTAAGTTTCATCGAGTCTTGTATGATATTTAAGTTAATGATATGAAATTTAAGTTTATGAAATGAAAGTGTGTTCCTTCTTAGAACCGATTTCATGGCCTCTTGTGATTTATTTATGCTTTCTGTAGTTCAATGTTTTGATTAATATATGTCCGCAGGGACTTCCTCAGTCATATTCACATGGAGTTTCAAAGAAAGGGAATCACACAAGTCGGAATCTGAGGTACAGTGCTCTGTCTCTCTCTCTAATTGTTTTGTGTCATGTGGGTTTGGCATTATGACAGAAAAAGCTTTGTTTTTGTGTCATGTGGGTTTGGCATTAGGACAGAAAAAGCTTTGTTTTTGTGTCATGTGGGTTTGGCATTAGGACAGAAAAAGCTTGACAATACTCTTTTGTTTTCTAGTGACAGTGATACCCGTGGACAAAAGAGAGAAGGTCACACATGTTTTTGGATCAACGTGTTCTCGTGGACAAACAGGGATGATGTTCCCGTGGAAGGCCCGTGTAGAGAGCTCACATGTTTTATTTTCAATCACATGTTTTTGGATTGTTTTGTGAGGCCGTGTAAAGAGAGAAGCTCACAGGATATTTCGTGCGGTTCATTTGGCTATATATAAGGACTTGTAGTGAATTCATTCCATCTCTTGTATAATTTCATAAATTGTTCATCTATTTCTTTTCTTGTAAACTATCTCTCAAAACTTTCATAAATCTATTTCTTTCCTTGTAATCGATCTCTCAAAATTTTCATAAATCTATTTATTTCCTTGTAATCCATCTCTCAAAACTTTCATAAAGCTATTTATTTCCTTGTAATCCATTTCTCAAAACTTTCATAAATTTTTTTCTCTCCTTGTAAACCATCTCTCAAAACTTCTAACCAACACAAAACATTCATTCCATCTCTCAAAATTTTCTTATTTTCAAATGGCCTCTTCTTCCAATGATCCTTACGATCAAAATTTTGACGATAATTTTGATCAAGCTTTCGATGACAAATTTGATCAAGCTTTCGATGAAAAATTTGATCAAGGTTTCGAGGAAACATTCGAGAAGCTCATTGCTATTCGTTAAAAGGCAACAAAATCAAAGAAAAAACGAGCCTATATTGAAAGAAATCGCGAAGAAGGCCACATCAACTTATGGAACGATTATTTTGCTGAAGATGCGAAATACAGGGGTCATTTATTTCGACGCCGTTTTAAAATGAACAAGCCCTTGTTCATGCGTATTGTTGATGGACTCTCGAATGCTTTTCCATTCTTTCAGCAAAGAAGGGATGCTACCGGAAGGTTTGGTTTCTCAGCACTACAGAAGTGTACAGCAGCAATTCGTATGCTGGCATATGGGTGTCCGGCTGATTCGGTTGACGAATACCTCGGGTTCGGAGAAAGTACTACAATATCATGCTTGAAAAATTTCGTCGAAGGAATAATAAAAGTGTTCGGAAATGAGTACCTAAGAAGACCCACATCAGAGGATCTTCAACGACTACTGTATATCGGAGATATACGCGGATTTCCCGGAATGATAGGAAGCATCGACTGTATGCACTGGGAGTGGAAGAACTGCCCCACCGCTTGGAAAGGGCAATATGCACGTGGATCTGGAAAACCAACTATCGTTTTAGAGGCTGTAGCTTCATAGTATCTCTGGATATGGCACGCGTTTTTTGGACCTCCAGGTACCTACAACGATATTAATGTTCTTGATCGCTCACCAGTTTTTGATGATGTGTTACATGGTAAAGCTCCAAAAGTTAATTACTTTGTCAACGGACACAAGTATAATTTGGCTTACTATCTCACTGATGGTATTTATCCGAAATGGGCAACTTTTATCCAATCTATTTCACTTCCACAAAGTTCGAAAGACTCGTTATTTGCTACACATCAAGAATCTATCAGAAAATATGTCGAGCGTGCTTTTGGAGTCTTGCAAGCTCGGTTTAAAATTGTTAAAAACCCAGCCCTTTTTTGGGATCTTTCGAGCATAGGAAAAGTTATGAGAGCATGTATCATACTGCATAACATGATAGTAGAAGACGAGCGAGATGGATACAATCTAATTGATGTATCAGATTTCGAACACGGAGAAGGAACTTTCGAAGTGGATATGACGTACTCTACCGATATGCCTACAAATCTCGGCAATATGATGGCCGTTAGCGATCGACTTCGTGATAGAACAAAACATCAACAATTGAAAGCTGATTTGGTTGAACATATATGGAAAAAAATTGGCGGAAGTGAAGATTACAATTGAACGGGTTTTCTAGTTTTTATATTGCATTTCTCTAATTTATATGTTTTAATGTATTATATTTTTTTTTCAATATATTATATTTTAACTTAAAATAAAAAAAAATTAGGTTTTTAAGACGTCCATCCAAGTATCTCTATTGTAGACTCATAAACAACACATTTTAACAAAGTGTCTTAAATCTAAAAAAGTACACAAAATATTATTTTTTTATCTTTAAGACACCATATTTGGGATGACCATTGGGGTTGCTCTAACTGCGTTACAAACTTAAATGCCATGTAAATTATGAAAAATCCGATAAAAAATTTTAACAAAAAAAAAATTATTAAAAATCCGATAAAAGTTTTATTTACAACTGCGTGACAAAATTCTGTTGATCATAAGAGATGGTTGCGTTGTTCATTTCATTTTTTGTTTGGTATATATTTATATATCTGATACAAAAAAAAGTCTCAATCATAAACCTTAACTTTTCAATAATCTTCGATTACTATTTACATTACATGTCGTTGAAGAAATATAGCCAATTAAGTTACAATTTCCTCCAATATATTATCTCCCAACTTTGATTACAAGGCCTTGCTCTATTAATTGATTTTGTGAATATCTATCAATTTCGGTACAGTTAGGACCCAAGCCTTTTGATAATAACACGAATGACATCATATAGTTTAGAAACATTCGTGTTATATAAAGTGAGAGGAGACTTTTGTGGCGGACCACCCCTTGTCCATCCGTTTTCGCAGTCGGTCACAGCCTTCTCGCCATCAATCAGCAGTATGTGCGCATCCGCGAACGAATTTGTCAGTGCCGTTTCCCAAGCAGTTTGGAACTTAGCCGAAGCGGTTTCGTAGTTCGTCTTGCAAAAATTGACCCGTCTCTTCCTGTTTGGACCATTGTAATTTTGATCGACGCTCCTAAGATGGGTCGTTGCGTCGTCCACTTGCATTTTTGTCAGAGATATCTGATAAATTTTCCAATCTTAAACAAAAAAAACTCACATTGTATTCTATTTTATCAATATATAGTACAAGAAATGTTGAACCCGTCTATTTATTTATATATCACCTATATTTTACATCTACCCTATATATAGTATGCTACTGCTTAATTAGATAAATAATTACTAATAAAAATTATGCATATAGCCATAAAATAGCTACGGAAAAACCACAAAAACTATAAAATAGTTAATATAACTACAGAAAAATTATTCACAAGCTACATAAAAGCTAAGAATTTTTTTTGTGTGTGTGGCTATAGATTTGTTACTAATTTGTTCTGTGATGATTTCTGGTTATTTTGTGGCTTTTTCGGAGCTATTTCTAGTTAGTTATGGAAAATTTGTCAGTATTCCGTATAGCAATAAATTTTACTTGTACCCTAATTAAAATGACAACGTATTAATATATAACATTACCACCAGTACAAGCAAGCTGCTGAGACCTCCTACGTTTTCTGTTCGTGGATCAGTCTCGATTTGTGTCACGCAGAAATTCGGATCAGTTGTCTCTTTGCATACGTTTTCAACATCTCTCTTTGAAATCGCGTTTGTTTCTGAGAATGTGAACAAAAGCAACCACGTAAAAAAACAAATGCTCTTTATTTTGGCCATGTTGAGAAACAAAAACAAATTGTGTTTTGCTTATGTGTTTCAGTTTCTTTATTTTTTTACTTTTATATAAGGATTTTTTGGAAGCTAAAAACAATAATGATAATGTATGGATGATATTCCTTGATAAATTAGAAAACTCTGCATCTGCTAAAAACAGCATAGACCAATGTTTTTGCTTTCTTTATTTATCATGCATGCAATGAAACAGCACAAGTTGCCGGTATTTTTTATTCCATTATGTTAAGGACAATTCTCAAAAGTATACTAGCTAAATTTAGTACCAACCTATTAAATTTTAGAAACGCAAGAGAACTAAATATGTAATGGAAACTTAACTGATTAACATATAAATCAGATCTCTCTCATCTCCCTTTCTCTCTCTCTTGCAGACAATAACACTTAAAAATCGATCATTTTGAAAGCCGACCATAATCTTTTACCTTGGATCTTTACAAATTGTCGAAACCGATTTCCCCTTGAGAATGTTAGAGTCTCATCATTTGATTAAATTATAAGCAGGAGAGAATCAAGTGTGGCGAAGAGAATAATGAGGAGATGACAGGTTTCTTGAAGCGGTTCGCACATATGCGAATGCTAAAGGATCCGTANAACAAAACATGAGTGATTGGAGATTTCTTGTGGATAATAAAAGAAATAGGACGAGACATACATTGGAAAGTTTTGGAATCAAATGTGTTGTAAATTCGGGTAAGTAACAAACAAAATTAGGCCGAGATAATCGAAATCGAAGCAAATATTATTTGTTTTAGAGGTTTTTTTTATTTAATAAACTTGTGAATGTATATTACAAACTCTTAAATCTATTTTGTTTAAACTCTTAAATCTATATATATATATATATATAAATCTCAGCATAAACATAATTTTTATAAGAAATCTAAAATAAATTTTCTTTTTCCTAATAAAAAATGTACTATATCGCTGGTGTGGCAGTTTGTGCAGCCCTCAAAATTTCTATTTAATAAACTTTTGTTTTCTATTAATTTAACAACAAAATGTGTATCCAACCAAAAAACAAAGGATCTGGTTTCGTGATGTAGAAGAAGCAAGCCTTCAACCTGACATGTTAAGAAAGCAATTATTGCGTATTCAAATAGTTCCTTCTTCACTATAATCACCTAAACCACCAAAGAAACAACATGTAATCACTACTTCTACAAAGAAAGTATAGCAGACTTGATTGGACAACCATTCAGGAAAAAGATACTTTTTTTTTTGTTCAAACCACTTACTTCATTAAAACCAAATTAAATTGTCCTTACAACCAAGCTTCTCAAAGCTTGTTTGGCAATAGTATCTGCCACAGCATTATCCACTCTAGGGATAAACTTAAACTCAATACTAGAAAAGTAAAGACACAACACAGAGATGTCAGCGAGAATGCTATGAATCTCTAAAATAAATGATTTCTCCTTGATCGTTTTGATGATTTGCATTGAATCTGATTGCAAAATCAATCTGTTATACCCTTTCGCCTTCGCCTCCATTAGCGCCTCTCTAATGGCCAGAGCTTCGGCCACAAGAGCAGAGGAGACATTTGATTTGGAAGAAGACGATCTAGCTGTCTCCCCTGTAGGGTCTCTAAAAACCCATCCCAGGCCAGCGGAATTCGATCCAGCGTGCCAAGCTGCATCCGAGGAACACCTGATCCTGAAATCACTCAGGAGTCTCTCGTCATTTATCGATCTTCGAGCAACAGAGGGTAACTTTCCTTCGCCCATGATTTGAGCATTTTTCCATTCTCTAGCCTCTTGTATAGCTTTTAGAATAGTTTCCTGAGACGTAAACTCTCTAGAATTGAACACCAATTGGTTCCTAGCAATCCACAGATTCCAACAAATCCAAGCGGCTAGGGTTCCAGCTTCTACTCCGATCGGAGGCAGAGGTCTACACAGATTCACCGCCGTTATACCTCTCAGTATATTCTCCACCTGGGCCGCATCGAAGCCCGAGGAGAAAGGTGCTTCCCTCCAGACGCTTTGAGCAAACTGACAGTGAAACAGAAGGTGCAGGACAGATTCAGATTCCTCACATCTCTTACACTTAGGGTCTATCGGAATTGCCCGCCAAGCGAGTTGTTGTCCTACTGGGAGTGCTTCGTGTAGGGCTTTCCATAGGAACATTTTTTTTTTTGGAGCTGTACCTAGCTTCCATACTTGCTTGTGCCAATCTACTTCCGCCATTGGTGGTGCAGGTTGATCTCTCCTCTGATGGGCCGAAGTTGTGTAGTAGCCTGATTTGGTCGTATACACTCCAGAAGAGTGACCAAGCCAGCAAAGTTTATCGGGATTCCCAAGCAAACTCGGGTTTAACATTAGGATTGCTTCCTTATGGAAAGGTAAGATTTGCTCTATTTTTTCTATATCCCAAGCCGTTGAATTGTCTTGAAAGAGGTCTGACACTTTCAGACTTTGTGTACTTTCTGTAGCAGGTCCCATAGGCGAACTTTGCTCCTTAAGAGAGAGCCAATGATCATGCCAGATTGATACACTTTGTCCATCACCGATTGTCTAGCCCAACTGTTTCACCATTAGGTCTCTGCCATGCAAAATGCTGCGCCATCCATTGGAGCAACTTTTCGGGATAGGACAGTCTAATAAGGTAGCCTCGGTGCAGTATTTCCCCAAAAGGACTCGAGCAAGTAGTGAATTGGGAGATGAAAATAGTCTCCAGCTAAGCTTTGCAAGCAGAGCATCATTGAAGTTGGTAATATCCCGAAACCCCAACCCTCCAAATATCTTTGGTTTTGCCATTTTTTAACATGCAATCCAACTGATTTTCCTCTTATCAGGTGAAGTATCCCACCAGAACCGTGTCAGGGCTGATTGAATGCGATTACACAGAGATTGTGGCAATTTGAAGCATGACATAGCGTATGTGGGCATCGAAGAGAGGACACTCTACAGCATAACCATTTTCCCTGCCCCTGACAACAGTTTTGTGGACCAACCAACTGCCTTTTGTTTTATCTTGTCGACAATGGAGGTGAATAAGTCTCTCTTGCTCCTGCCAAAATGCTCTGAAAGGCCTAGGTATTTACCCACTCCCCCTTCATTTTTGATCTGCATGCATGCTTTCACCCGATTTTTCATAGTCTGAGTCGTCTTTTTGGAAAACGTGATGGATGATTTTTGTCAATTAATGTATTGCCCGGATACTGTAGCATATTTTTCCAGAACTCTTTTTAACTCCTCACAGCTTTTAGGGTTTGCTTTGCAGAAGAACATAGTATCATCTGCAAACAACAGATGATTTATCCGAGGGCAGCCACTTGCTATTTTGATGCCCAACAATTTCCGTTTCTCCTGAGCTTTATGGCAAAGTCCCGAAAGAACTTCACTGCACAAAATAAACAGGTACGGAGACAGTGGATCTCCCTGTCTTATTCCTCTATTTGGTTTCACATAGCCTCTAGGCGAGCCATTAATTAGGAAGGAGAATTTGACTGTTGATACGCATTGCATTATCCATCCTATCCACTTCTCATGAAAACCCAATCTCTGTAGTACCAACTCTAAGAAACTCCATTCTAATCGGTCGTAGGCCTTGCTCATATCTGTTTTGACTGCCATAGAGCATCGTACCTCTGCCTTTGAATCTTTCAATACGTGAAGTACTTCATGAGTGATTAACACATTGTCTGCTATTGCTCTTTTAGGTACAAAAGCCGACTGGTTCTCCGAGATCAAGCATTCAAGGAAAGGTTGAAGTCGGCGTGTCAATAGCTTGGAGATGACTTTGTAATAGACATTGCAGAGGGCAATTGGTCGGTACTCAGCTACCTTCCTCGGTCCACTTATCTTTGGAATTAGCCGAATATGTGTGTTGTTGATGTCCTTAGGCATAGATCCAGTTCTGAAAAACGTTTGTACCTCCCTTAACATATCCGGCCCGACAATATCCCAGTTGGATTGGAAAAAGGAGGCTGAAAAACCATCCGGTCCAGGAGCTTTGTCTGGATGGATAGAAAACATAGCTTCCTTGATTTCCACTTTTGAGGGTTCCTTGATCAGCTCTAAGTTGATCGATTCAGAGATCATCGGTTGGAGTGCTTCATGTACAATGGCTTCCTGAATATCATGTGGAGTATTCTGTGAAGTAAACAACTTTTTGAAATAGTTTGTAATCACTTTTGTTATCTGGTCTTCCTCGAAAAAGGCTTGACCATCTTCATTTTCCAATACCGAGAACTTGTTTAGAGCAGTCCTCATTCGAGTAGACGCATGAAAGAATCCAGAATTCTGGTCCCCAAGTCTAAGCCATAGCTGTCTGCTTCTTTGCTTCCAGAAGGCTTCCTCCGCATCGTAAGCGTCTTTTAGCTCCTCTTTAAGTTTTTTTATGATATTCTCATGTAGGTTTGGCCCGGTCAAAGCTTCATCTAGCGATTGTTTCAACCTTTCAATTAGCAGTTTGCTATTTGACTGTTGCTCTCGATTTCATACTATAATAGCTGTCCGGCATTTATCTATCTTTTGCTTCACTTGCAGGTTCTCCTCACTCCCAAGTTTTTGCAATGATGCTCTTTAGTTCCTCATTGTCTTTTAGCCTACGATCATACCGGAACACACCCCTACGCTTCTTTCTGCGGGTGTCAAATACCGATACGATAGGTCGATGGTCAGAACCTTCAAAGCGTGCATATTCACATCTCCCGGATGGGAACATTTCAGCCCAGAAACTGTTGGCCAGAGCTCTGTCGAGTCTGCATTTAACATTGTGCCCACAACGATTTCCTCTCCAAGATAGAGGATTTCCCGAATGCCGCAGATCATATAAATCATTCTCAGACAGGAACGTACGAAAATCACCAAAAGTTCCTTCTGCTCTGACTGGCCTTCCATCCTTTTCTGAGTTGTCGATTATGTCATTGAAGTCTCCAGATAGGAACCAGGGGGACTCTCTCGCCTGGTTTATAACAGTTAAGTGCTCCCAAACTTGTTTCCTAAACAAAGCTTACACTACATTCTGTTTTTACCAATATAAAGTACAAAGAAATATTTCCCGTCTATTTATATATAATATACCACATATAATTTTTACATGTTCTACCCCATGTAGTATACTAGCTGCTGCTTAATTAGATAAATAACTAATATACATAATCGCTTCGACGTATTAAATATATATAACATTACCACAATTATAAGCACGTCGCTGAGTTCTGGTACTATTGGTATTCGTTCATCCTTCCAAAGGTGTGTCACGCAGAATTTCGGATCAGTTGTCTCTTTGCATAGGTTTTCAAGTTCTCTCTTTGGAATCGCGTTTGTTACTGAAAACGCAAACAAAAGCAAACGTAAGAAAACAAGTGTTCTTTATATGCATTGTGGGCACGTTGAGAAAGAAAAAAGGTGTTGGGTGGGTTTTGCTTGTGTGTTTCAGTTTCTTTTTACTTTTATTTAAGGAAATTGGAAGCTAAAAATAATAATGATAATGTATGGATGAGATTCCTCGATAAATTAGAGAAGTGTGTGTACATCATGTATCTGCTAAAACACAGCATCGACCATTGTTTTTGTTTTTTATATAAGACAAATGAAAAGAGTATTAAATTTGAATTCAACTATTTAAAAATTATTATAAAAAGATAAAATTTAAATTTAATTTAAAAACATAATAATTATATAAATCTTATATAATACATAATTTTAAATATATCATTATATTTTCTTTGTTTTTGAGTGATTTAATCTTTATTTTCAAATATATTAGAAAACTTAAACTTTCTTACAAGTAAAAATAATTGTGATATTGAATAAATTAGGAAGTTTAGTTCAACCTATAAAATCGTAAGATACAAAAAAATATTTAATAAAAAATCAAGAAGATCACAAATTATATTAAAAATATATATAGACAAGAAGAAAAAAAATAAAGAAAAAGAAGAATGGATACAAAAATATACAAAATTTTAAAATATGGAAAAAGACATGGATTCAGTGAAAGATATAAAAAATAAATCATCAAAATGATAAAATTAATAAAAAAATTATTAGAATATTATGATTTAGACAAATGAAATGAGTATGAAAATTGAAAAATCAATAAAGATTCGTAAAATAATGTATGAAAAAGATTGCACAGATCATCAAAATAGAGTAGAAAATAACTTTTTTTAAAACAAGATAAAATCAATAATCAAAATATAGATTTAAAATATATTATTTAAACTCAAATTTAAATAAAATCCGCGCATCGCGCGGGTTCTCTCCTAATTATATATTGAACATATAAAATGTTTTATAGGTTGCATACGGTGCGTACCGATCACCTAGTCTCCTATTAATAACCGATTAGTAGCTCTTTACGCTGTCTTCTAAATTTTCTATGTAATGTCTCTACAGCCACTTCTGATGCATTAATCGAGAGTTGGGAGTTTCAAAAGACTTGATATACTAACCCTGTAATCATTTTCGTATTTCGTCCTCACTCACACGGTACTGAATGTTACTTCCCCATAGATAAGATTTTTTTAAATTGCTCTAACTCAAACACACTTTAACTTTTGAATTTTCTCAAGACAAATTTCCGAAAAATTAAATAAAAACTTTAATGATACACTCCCTCCGTTTCATAAAAAGTGTCATTTTAAAATTTTGTTTTTGTTTTACAAATAGTGTCGTTTTACATTTTCAATGCAAAATTTTAAATAAAAATCCAGTTTTGACCCTTTTAATTTAATGTAGTAACTAGAGAAATGATTTTATTTAATGTGTGAACAAATGGTAAAACAGAACTATTTGTGATATTTTTTTGAAACAGAGGGAGGGAGTATATAACTAAATAATTTTTTTTAACCGTCTCCACATATTCCAGAACATTCTCTATGTAACCTAAAATATTGAAGCTAAAGATGTATACATCCCATAATCATTCTCAACTCTTCTTCCATACAAACGCATGACTCACCCCAAATTAGAAAAATCAAAGCATAATTCAGTTCGAGGAGTAACAAATTACTAGATAATTTAATAGTAATACAATTACCTCACTCACTAATCACTATGTATCTTTATATATATATACAAGTTTTCAACAAGCAATCGAGAATCAAGTATACGATGAGTAATAACCAAAGAATCTTTATATACAATCCTCCAATGGTGAAAAACTAAGCGATCGATGTCTTGTCTGTAATTCGTACAGTGTAAGAATCTGGTTTGGTCCGGACCGATGGGTTTCCGGTATCATCGAGAACCACGAAAGCCGTGTCACCGGGCTTGAAGCTCCCAGCAAGAAAGGCTTCGCTGAGTGGATCTTCCACAATCTCTGTGACGGTTCTACGGAGTGGCCGTGCACCGTACGCCGGATCATAGCCTTGTCTGCATATGAGCTCCTTGACGTCTTCAGACACCTCTAAACCGACTCCGAGTGCAACGAGCCTCGACTTCAAGTCTTGTAGCATAAGATTCAATATCTCCATCATCTGCAAAACCAGAGTTTCAAGTTTCACATAAACCAACAAATTAACCAGATGCTTTTAATGTCTTTTCATTAATTCCTAGGCAAATTACCCGGACCGAACCGTGGAAAGCACCGAACCGACATAAATCCAAAAAATTATATACAAAAAATATTTGTTATTTTTAGACTTGAAATAATCAAAATACCCAGATTTAGAATAATAAACCGATATCTTAGTTAAGTTTATATCTAAATAATCAAAATATCCGAAATATCCAAAAAAATTAGTTATATTTGTCAAAATTAAATATTTTTTGCAAAACTAAACCAAATAGCCAAAATATCCAAAACTGTTTTTTAGGTATTTTGAATATATTTGGATAACTAGAAACCGACCCAAACCCAGGCGGAACCAAATCGAACCGAACAAAAACAAAAAACACGAATGGGTCTTATATAATCTAATACTGAAATACCCAAAACCCAAAAAGAACCGACTCGAATCAGAACAGGGATAAGTTTTATACTTTTATTTATAGTATAATTATGGTTACGGGTGGAGAAAATGACTAACCTGAGCCTTCTCAAGCTGCCGGAAAATGACGATTTCGTCTATCCGGTTCAACAACTCCGGACGGAAATAGTTTTTGAGCTCTTCGACTACCATAGCTTTCATGCCGGCGTAAGATGCTTCCTCTTCGTCATCATCAAGGATAAAACCTATTGAGCCGTGTCTTCCCTTTGCAATGGCTGATGATCCAACATTAGAGGTCATTATGATCAGTGCGTTCTTAAAAGAAACTCTCCTTCCCTGTAAACAAAGATTCAAAAAAACAGAGCTAATATAAACTTCAAAATCAGGCACCAGTATATGCTTTAAAGTGTGAATATGTGACATCGAACCTGTGAATCGGTTAGATGGCCGTCTTCGAACAGCTGGAGAAGAATATTGAAGATATCAGGATGGGCTTTCTCGATCTCATCGAACAAAACCACTGTAAAAGGCCGTCTCCTGATAGCTTCAGTGAGCATGCCACCTTCTTCAAAACCAACATATCCAGGAGGAGAGCCTATAAGCTTGCTCACAGTATGGCGCTCCATGTATTCACTCATGTCCAATCTCAGCATTGATTCCTCCTGCAAAATAAACCAATGAAAAAAAACCAGGGCTGAAGAAATCGGTTCGGTGACCATATCATGTGTCATCAGCATTACATTGTTTTAACGAAGCTGTACCGATCCGAAATAGTTTGCTGCCAGAGCTTTCGTAAGCTCTGTTTTTCCGACTCCGGTTGGTCCACAGAAAAGCATAGCGGCGATTGGACGGTCAGGATCTTTTAAGCCGACCCGTGACCTCTTCACAGCTCTAGATATGGCAGCTACAGCCTCATCTTGACCAATAACTCTGCCTCTAAGCTGCTCTTCTAGACCCATAAGAAGCATTCTTTCATCTGCGGTGATCTGCTGAACTGGAATTCCAGACCAAGCCGATGCAACGGCCGCAATATCATCAGGTCCCACTAGTATAGGCCTGAAAGCACAATCAAACTAATGTTATGGAGGTTCCATCTTGAAATAAGTTTTTCAAGGATTCCCTTCAAGACCTAAATATGTAAAAGAAGGAAGTCATACTCATCGTTGCCTGCAGCAGGCGGCAGAGAAGACTCTTCAACTAGTTCACCAGACTCATCTGCAATGGCATCACCATCATCCTGCCTCTGCCTGCTTGATAGAACCTAATTACAGAAACAAAATTATGGAAGCTATTAATAGGTAAATATGATCAACATCAAAGTGTATACCCGCAGAATGAATGTCTAGTTTTTTTACCACTTCATGCATGGCTTGAACAGTTCTGATCTCTTGCCAGTAATCATCAGGTGGTTTCGAAAGGATAACGGTTGCATCCTCTTTTTTCTTCCTAAAGGCTTCAATACGAGCTCTGCTTCCTGCCTCGTCAATGAGATCAATAGCTTTATCTGGAAGAAATCTATCAGCTATATATCGTGATGAAAGGTACACTGCGGCATCAATGGCTTCCATAGTATATTTGCAATTGTGATGGGCTTCATATTTTTCACGGAGGCCTAACAAAATCTTCACCGCATCTTCCTAAAATGTTGTTAAGATGAATATAATTGATAAGAAAACAGATGTTAGATGGCCTATAAGATAGAAACCACTGGATTGAAAAGAAACCTCGCTTGGCTCGTCAATCAATACAGGCTGGAATCTCCTTGCTAGTGCTTTGTCCTTCTCAAACTGACTCCTAAATTCGTCCAGGGTTGTGGAAGCAATGCACTGCAAATGGTTGATTGTTGATTATTAGATCGTACGTTTTCATAAATGACATATGCTTCAGTAGGACTTTTGCTTCTGTTATTTTTTCAAATGAACTACTTCATCAAGCCATTTGTTTCAGTTTCACTCAAATCTTTAGAGCATAACTCAAAGTGGTACACTTTATAATACACAGGTTAAAATAAAGCAGCACAAAATCGATTCATGCGTACCTGAAGTTCACCCCTTCCAAGTGATGGTTTCAAGAGGTTGGCAATGTCAAGCCCAGACCCCTTGTTTCCTCTTCCGACTGTGCCAGACCCAATAAGTGTGTGCACTTCATCAATGAAGAGAATGACCTTACCTATGAGAAAACAAAAAAAGAAAGAAAAATGTGTTATGAATGTGCCATGTTAATTCTACAGTCTTCCATGTAGCAATATCTTGAGTTCAATAACCTGATTTTTTGACCTCGCTTATCAAAGCAGTGACGCGTGCCTCAAGTTCTCCCCTTTCTTTTGCACCGGCCATTAGCAGTCCTATATCCAGGGACATGATGCGTTTTGTCTACATATAGCAACAAAATTAAACAGGTCATGTAAATGGTTCATCAACTTCAGATCATAATCTCCCGTTGATTAGATGTAAGTGCATACCAAGAGAAATCCAGGAGCATTTGCTTCTGCAATACTAATCGCTAGTCCTTCAGCAATTGCGGTCTTCCCAACACCAGCTTCACCAAGAAGAATCGGGTTGTTTTTGGTTCTGCGGCAAAGTATCTGGATGACTCTTTGAACTTCTTTTTCACGGCCAATGACAGGATCAATAAGGCCATCAGTCGCACGCGCCGTAAGATCCACACAGAACTGTTCCAGTACACTTTTCGCTGGTGAACACAAAAAATTGGTCAAAAATTTCATCAGTATCTCTCTTCTCAAACTCACTTTTGGTCAAAAGTATCCACAAAACATTACCTTTCGTTCTTCCGGCACCTCCAGGACCAGAAATTTGACCATTAGGGGAAGCGTCAAAGCTCCCTTTAGATGATTGAGATGGTTCTCTTCCATCTTTCGCAATCTCTCCTTTAAGCCTGGTGAGTGCAGCAGCTGTAAGCAAATTCAGATTTGCTCCCAATCTAATATATCACATCAACAATTCAAAACGCAATCAGAAACAATTCAAGCCTCATAGCCAATTTCAGAATGTTCACCGATTTATCAAACCACAATTAGAGATGAGCTTTTACCTCTTGAGGACTCTGCCGGCGCTACCGTCATCAACGGTGAAGAGTCCGACGGCGATATGCTCCGGAGCTATGTATTGACACTCCAAAGTCCTGGAGTACTCGACGGCGGCTTCGAAGACCCGCTTCGTACTGATGGAGAACGGCATGTCTGTGGATTTCGAGTACGAAGTAGACGATTCCTCCTGCTGATTCGGCGAATTTGAATCGGGATTAGCTTCGTCCCAGATACTCCACACAGCTTCACGGGCCTTGTCTATGGTGATTCCGGATCCGAGGAACCCTTGAGGGTCGCGATCCTCAGCGATCAGACCTAGGAGGAGGTGCTGAGTGTAGACCATGTCTTTCCCCAGTGATTTAGCTTCCTTCTGAGAGAAGATTATAGCTCTGATCGCTCGTTCGGTGAACCGCTCGAAAACCGCCGAAATCGGAGTGAATTTCTTCCGTTTCCTCGGGGGAAACCGCCGGAAGTTCGACGGACTTGTGGAGAAGCGGTGGATCGTCCGGTTTGAGAGGGAGATTCCGAGATAGGAGGAAGCGAAAGAAGAGAAGGAAGAAGCGGCGACGGAGGCGACAGGAGAAGAAGAAGAAGAAGAAGAGTCAAAACGGTGTGCGGAGGAAGAAGCGAGACGGCGAGTGTGAAGCGTTAGAGGTGAGGAAGTAGATAAAACCTCCATGATCGTCGTCGGTGAGAATATCTCTCCGGTGATGTTTTCCGATTTGTGCCAAAATGATGAAGAATTAATATTTATTATTTAGGAGAAAATGAAATAAAGGAAGCAAAGGGGAAGAAGCTAAAGGAAGGGATGGAGTAAGCTGACACGTCAAGGCAACGTTCAATTTCGTTATTATTATTTTTTTGTGATTCGGTTATTGGATTCGTATATATATATAAACGAAACTCCGAAAATAAGGGTCTGTTTGTCTATAATTTAGTCACGTTTGCGTTTTGATAAGATTCTTTTCATTTTTTTTTTTTTCAACGAGAAGATTCTTTTCACTATAAAAAAGTCTACTATTGTTTTACTTGTAAGAGACGTAGGCATAAAATCATGTTTTTATTTATTTATTTCGTTTCTGAAAGAAAATTTCAAGGTTGCAATTAAAGAAAATTCAAGTAGACAAAAACAATTAGAGATGTTTTGTTCTTTGTCGACAATAGCTCTTCACAATGTTAAAAAAAGAAAAATGTTTAAGAGAATATTTTGTATATTCTTGTGACTTTGGCTTATCGCAAACTGTAAACATTATGGAATTATTTATACCGGATTTGAATATCAGTTTAACGATTATCATGTGGTTACATCGTTCATTTGTAAGTCTTTCACTTGAGCCATGTATGGGTAAGAAGAATTAACACATCTAATTTTTTTAGAATAAATTAATTATCATAGCAAAAACATGCTTGATAGTTCGAGGCCTTTTGGTAAAGACGGGATTAGAGCCAACACGTTTTAAGTTTGATCCACAAGCTGCGTGAAACTAAAACACATTGTTTAGAACATCCACACATATATGAACCATTGTTTTCGGCCCATTTGCATATTTGAAAAGAGAATCTATTCATGCACTTTTTACAGAGATTAGTCTACCTCCTACATAGATTTGAGATTTACTTTGAATTATAAAAAAAAAATGCTTGATACGAAAATGTTAAAAAGAAAAAAAAAATGCTTGATTAGCTAGCGTATTGATGTCTTTTGCACAACTTTGAAAACAATAATGTACAAAAAAAAAAACTTTGAAAACAACGTATGACATGTGGAATGTGTTAGACTGATAATGGAATGCAAGTTAGTGTGGTATAATTGTATAAATCGATCCGCTTTTTAATTCTTTTCAAAATTATGTTAATTCATATTTTTGTGAACGTAAATTTAAGGGATAATTAAATTCTTTTCAAAATTATGTTAATTCATATTTTTGTGAACTTAAATTTAAGGGATAATTAAATAAACGATTAAAAACCAGTATAAAATTAAAGAAACGATATCACGCATTTGAGGATTTAACCATTATAATATTTTGTCATGAAGGACCGATTATAACCCCACGCGCTCAGTCTGATTTTTCAAAAAACTTACAATGCTAAATCGTATTATGGACATCTATTTGGTCATATAATTGGTACGGTGTTCATACAGATTCAGTTTTTAGAGCGTCCATATAATTATATAATATAATTAGGTTAAACTTAAAACTTACAATGTTAAATCGTATTATGAAATCAATCTAGTCATATACATGTAAATATCGTCTAAATTGGTGCCCGATGTACATCTATATATATATATGAACTTATATTTTTATTTTTATATATCTACATAAATAAATATAGAGAAATACCTTAAAATATCAATAAAATATTTTTCCAAAAATACCATCACTAAGTTTTTTTGGAACAAAAATACCATAAAATGACAATTTTTCCAAAATAGCATAAACTTTAAATTTGATTTTTAAGTGTTAATAATTTAAATATTTGAGTTTGAGTTTAGTATTTTGGGTTTAGGGTACAGTTTTGAGGGTTTAAGGTTTATTTTTGAGGGTTTAGGGTTTAGTTTTGAGGGTTTAGTGTTTATTTTTAGTTTTGTGATATTTTTGGAAACTTACATTAATGCTAAATCGTATTATGTACATCTATTTTGTCATATACATGCAAATGTCATCTAAATATCAATTAATAACAATCACATCTCATCTGTTTGCGTTACTCATTCTCAGGCGACATATCCATTTAATTTTTCACTTATATTTATGTCAATTTATACGCGCGTTCACGATGACAATGTACGTAATTTCCTAAATCGTTGCATTCGGTATCCTTATGCCGTTATAAAAACCATAGATCCCTAAGTTCTTTACCTAATTCTTTCAGATTTTTAGTTCTGCGCCAAATTAACCCTTAATTTAATTATTCCAATTATAGCCTTTGTAATTTTTTAAATTTAAAGTCATAATCTTTTCACACCAAAAAAAACATTTATGTCGATAATAAATTCATTTTTTTGTAAAAGCAAAAGGATGGTAGTGATCATGCAGTCATCATTAGTTGATCACAATCAAAAATTGATTTCTTTTGAACATGTTTTCTTAGTAGCATATGTTGCCCATCGAGTCAACAAATTGTTGAAAACGCAGAACGTGGAAATACAAGAAGAAGCTCAAGTTGCACACAGAAACAAAGAAAAACGGTCCCTATCCAAAAAAGATAGAATAGAGAAAATAGAATTGGTATCCAAAAATTAAAACATATTAGCCTAACAGTGACAATTTAAGGTTCCTAATTGTCTTCCCATTAGCTGTTCATTGGAAATTTCAAATTTCTTTCCATTAGAAGAAAAACAAAAAGAGAGTCAATTTATGGGTTTAGCCAAGTTGTCCTCATGCATGTGAACTTTCGAGCTTTTGACGTCGGTGCGAGCAATAACGTGTGAACTTTTCTATTATATCGTCTTAGTTCATTTTCGCGTTTTGTTCATTTTTAGCCTAGTAATAGATACAAAATCATTTGTTAGAGAATTTTGTTGCCTCCATGTTTGATGGAAAGAATTTTCAAAAACTAGACTAAACGCCAGTTTCGGCATTTTTATTATTGAATTTAATAAAATATTTAATCCTCTATATTAGTTTTTTTTTTGTGCGAAATCTATATATATAAGTAAAATTTAGGTTTCGTTAGTATTTTTTTTAGTTAGGTTCTTTTGATTCAACCCTAATGTTTTTTTTGTGTGTGTGTGCAACTAACCTCTATCTTAAGCAAGATAATAATGTGAATATATAAAATTATAATTAGGTTTTAGTAAAATCTCCGCTGCAGCACATCGGTTAAAAAGAAAAGATGGAAACGTGGCACTTTTCTCATCATTATTTCACTTGACAACGAATGAAGTCACAAAGTCACAAACTAAGCAAAATTCTCAGAAATTGAATAAGATATTGCCTTTATCTTTTCTTACACCAATTAATTTCTATGTTAATAAGTCTTCCCTCTCATCTCAATGTGAGATACTTGGAGTCAAGATAATGCTTAAGGGGCATTTGTTTTTCTTCTCCTAGGTGCCTGCAGCTAATTAAGGCTGGCATGAACCACATTGGGTAAGGTGGAGAAAATGATTGGACAAGGGTTTGATTTTGGTTGAGTTCTTGCTGGAAATTAAAGAGACATGAAGAAGGTTGCATACATAGGAATCTGGTTACACAAAGGCGTACGTTGTTTCTATTGGTCAAGGAATGGCCGTCGGTACGCTCGGTGGATGAGATCGACTTCTCCATGTTTACCTTGTGGGTTACGGTAAAAGGCTTACCCTTATCCCGATACACACAAGCTCGACGCATTGGGAGAAGGCTAAGTAGTAAGCCACTTAATAAAAATAACAATTGATCCCTCGAAAAGACGGTACCTTGTCCGTGCCAAAATTGATATTGGAAAGTGATATATCATGGTTTTTACCGGTTTTTGACCATGATATAAGTCTTATTTATATAGTCTTTTGATCTTTTTAGAGTCCTATTAGAGTCTTTGCAGGTTGCAGTACGTTTGAAGCATAATTGGAGATTTTGAAGCATAATTGGAGATTTTTAAGCATTCTAGAGCATTGTGGAAGAAGATGCTGAAAACATGAAGTCGGATTGGATTTGGATGAACAGCGTCGATCGACACTGTTCATGGTGTCGATCGACACCAAAGATTTTCAGAAGACGTCGCCACTTTACAAGATTTTGAAGAAAAGAAACTGCCCAGAAGTTTTCCTTATTTGCAAAAGTGCCCCAATTCGTGTTTTAACCCTTATTTAAGGATTTCAAAGCCATTGTTTTAGGCTGAACATTATTTTTATATCTTATATTCTAAAGACAAGTTTTATTTTAGTTAGGTTTTGGTTTATTCAAGGGTTGATGATAAGTTGTTAGAATTGAATTACACACAAGCTCGACGCATTGGGAGAAGGCTAAGTAGTAAGCCACTTAATAAAAATAACAATTGATCCCTCGAAAAGATGGTACCTTATCCGTGCCAAGATTGATATTGGAAAGTGATATATCATGGTTTTTACCGGTTTTTGACCATGATATAAGTCTTATTTATATAGTCTTTTGATCTTTTTAGAGTCCTANAAAAACTTTGAAAACAACGTATGACATGTGGAATGTGTTAGACTGATAATGGAATGCAAGTTAGTGTGGTATAATTGTATAAATAGATCCGCTTTTTAATTCTTTTCAAAATTATGTTAATTCATATTTTTGTGAACGTAAATTTAAGAGATAATTAAATTCTTTTCAAAATTATGTTAATTCATATTTTTGTGAACGTAAATTTAAGGGATAATTAAATAAACGATTAAGGACCAATATAAAATTAAAGAAACGATATCACGCATTTGAGGATTTAAGCATTATAAAATTTTGTCATGAAGGGCCGATTATAACCCCATGCGCTCAGTTTGATTTTTCAAAAAACTTACAATGCTAAATCGTATTATAGACATCTATTTGGTCATATACGGTGTTCATACGGATTCAGTTTTTAAAGCGTCTATATAATTATATAATGTAATTAGGTTAAACTTAAAACTTGCAATGTTAAATCGTATTATGAAATCAATCTAGTCATATACATGTAAATATCATCTAAATTGGTGCCCGATGTACATCTATATATATATATATATATATGAACTTATATTTTTATTTTTATATATCTACATAAATAAATATAGAGAAATACCTTAAAATATCAATAAAATATTTTTCCAAAAATACCATCACTAAGTTTTTTTGGAACAAAAATACCATAAAATGACAATTTTTCCAAAATAGCATAAACTTTAAATTTGATTTTTAAGTGTTAATAATTTAAATATTTGAGTTTGAGTTTAGTATTTTGGGTTTAGGGTATAGTTTTGAGTGTTTAAGGTTTATTTTTGAGGGTTTAGGGTTTAGTTTTGAGTGTTTAGTGTTTATTTTTATTTTTGTGATATTTTTGGAAACTTACATTAATGCTAAATCGTATTATGTACATTTATTTTGTCATATACATGCAAATGTCATCTAAATATCAATTAATAACAATCACATCTCATCTGTTTGCGTTACTCATTCTCAGGCGACATATCCATTTATTTTGTCACTTATATTTATATCAATTTATACGCGCGTTCACGATGGCAATGTACATAATTTCCTAAATCGTTGCATTCGGTACCCTTATGCCGTTATAAAAACCATAGTTCTCTAAGTTCTTTACCTAATTCTTTCAGATTTTTAGCCCTGCGCCAAATTAACCCTAAATTTAATTATTCCAATTATAGCCTTTGTAATTTTTTAAATTGAAAGTCATAACCTTTTCACACCAAAAAAAAAACATTTATGTCGATAATAAATTCATTTTTTTGTAAAAGCAAAAGGATGGTAGTGATCATGCAGTCATCATTAGTTGATCATAATCAAAAATTGATTTCTTTTGAACATGTTTTCTTAGTAGCATATGTTGCCCATCGAGTCAACAAATTGTTGAAAACGCAGAACGTGGAAATACAAGAAGAAGCTCAAGTTGCACACTGAAACAAAGTAAAACGGTCCCTATCCAAAAAAGATAGAATAGAGAAAATAGAATTGGTATCCAAAAATTAAAACATATTAGCCTAACAGTGACAATTTAAGGTTCCTAATTGTCTTCCCATTAGCTGTTCATTGGAAATTTCAAATTTCTTTCCATTAGAAGAAAAACAAAAAGAGAGTCAATTTATGGGTTTAGCCAAGTTGTCCTCATGCATGTGAACTTTCGAGCTTTTGACGTCGGTGCGAGCAATAACGTGTGAACTTTTCTATTATATCGTCTTAGTTCATTTTCGCGTTTTGTTCATTTTTAGCCTAGTAATAGATACAAAATCATTTGTTAGAGAATTTTGTTGCCTCCATGTTTGATGGAAAGAATTTTCAAAAACTAGACTAAACGCCAGTTTCGTCATTTTTATTATTGAATTTAATAAAATATTTAATCCTCTATATTAGTTTTTTTTTTGTGCGAAATCTATATATATAAGTAAAATTTAGGTTTCGTTAGTATTTTTTTTAGTTAGGTTCTTTTGATTCAACCCTAATGTTTTTTTTGTGTGTGTGTGCAACTAACCTCTATCTTAAGCAAGATAATAATGTGAATATATAAAATTATAATTAGGTTTTAGTAAAATCTCCGCTGCAGCACATCGGTTAAAAAGAAAAGATGGAAACGTGGCACTTTTCTCATCATTATTTCACTTGACAACGAATGAAGTCACAAAGTCACAAACTAAGCAAAATTCTCAGAAATTGAATAAGATATTGCCTTTATCTTTTCTTACACCAATTAATTTCTATGTTAATAAGTCTTCCCTCTCATCTCAATGTGAGATACTTGGAGTCAAGATAATGCTTAAGGGGCATTTGTTTTTCTTCTCCTAGGTGCCTGCAGCTAATTAAGGCTGGCATGAACCACATTGGGTAAGGTGGAGAAAATGATTGGACAAGGGTTTGATTTTGGTTGAGTTCTTGCTGGAAATTAAAGAGACATGAAGAAGGTTGCATACATAGGAATCTGGTTACACAAAGGCGTACGTTGTTTCTATTGGTCAAGGAATGGCCGTCGGTACGCTCGGTGGATGAGATCGACTTCTCCATGTTTACCTTGTGGGTTACGGTAAAAGGCTTACCCTTATCCCGATACACACAAGCTCGACGCATTGGGAGAAGGCTAAGTAGTAAGCCACTTAATAAAAATAACAATTGATCCCTCGAAAAGACGGTACCTTGTCCGTGCCAAGATTGATATTGGAAAGTGATATATCATGGTTTTTACCGGTTTTTGACCATGATATAAGTCTTATTTATATAGTCTTTTGATCTTTTTAGAGTCCTATTAGAGTCTTTGCAGGTTGCAGTACGTTTGAAGCATAATTGGAGATTTTGGAGCATAATTGGAGATTTTTAAGCATTCTAGAGCATTGTGGAAGAAGATGCTGAAAACATGAAGTCGGATTGGATTTGGATGAACAGCGTCGATCGACACTGTTCATGGTGTCGATCGACACCAAAGATTTTCAGAAGACGTCGCCACTTTACAAGATTTTGAAGAAAAGAAACTGCCCAGAAGTTTTCCTTATTTGCAAAAGTGCCCCAATTCGTGTTTTAACCCTTATTTAAGGATTTCAAAGCCATTGTTTTAGGCTGAACATTATTTTTATATCTTATATTCTAAAGACAAGTTTTATTTTAGTTAGGTTTTGGGTTATTCAAGGGTTGATGATAAGTTGTTAGAATTGAATTACTGTCTGGATTAATCTGCTTGTTCTACATCTGGATTTGTGTTTAATGCTTATTATAGCTTCGCGACCTAGAATCTGATCTTAGGTTGCTTAATAGATGCAAGAGTATTATGGATTGCCTGAACTAATGTTAGATGAGCAAAATACCTATTCGCAAAGAGATTTGGTTTAGGAATTTTGTGAACAATCGAACCTGTTATTAATGCTTGTCTGAATTGATAAGATTTACAAAGAGATTTGAAATTCTAGGGTTTAGACATAGATAATCTTCGCAGCGAGAGTTGGTTGATTTTATAATTGTGTTTCGAGTTCTAGAACGGTTCTTAATAAATATCCTGACAGTTTTCTTTCTGCAATTTAGAATCATACCTGCGAATTTTCCATAGCCTAGCGTTTTGTCTCCTGATTTTAAGAACTTAATCAATCATCTGCTGTTTTAGTTTGTTACTTGTTTTTACTTTCAACTTTATTTTTAGCTTAATTCGAACTTAAAAGTTTGCTGTGTGACGACTCGATTCTCTGTGGATTCGATCCCTAAGTACTGCAATCGATCTCTTAATTTGAGAGAGTAACTCTAGGGTAAATTTGAGAGCATATCAAATTTTGGCGCCGTCGACTAACAACGCAAGCCCTTAAATCTTGGCTATTTCGTCGACTAACAACGCAAGCCAGTCTTTATCCAGTTTAAATACATATATGCTGGGACGTTCTGAAGATATTTGTGGTATGATTGACCATACGATATGTTCGGAACCTCTCAAAGAAAGTCTACTAACTCATCAAGAGGCCCATGTCTAGTATATGGGATGTATTATTTAATGTCCAAACCGTATGATGCGAAATCAGAAATCGAGTTCCCAGAGAAACTGGTGGAAGATTGAACGGAGCTGGAGGAGAGACCGCTCATTTATGTTTGTGCAAGTGATCATGAGTGGCGCGGAAAGAAACTGTTTCGCTATAACTCAGAAGACCTTGTTGATTTCCAACATCCTATCTCACAACCGCACTAGAATCCAGCGATGCATGATCCTTGCAAGTTTTTGGCGCGTGAGATGGATGAGAATGTCCCACTGGTTGGGTTAACATTTGAGGACAAGGTGGAGATGGCTAGCAAGTTTGTAGATATTACACAATGAAAAGCAAGGAGATTTGGTCAGGACGTAGATGGGTTCAAGTCAAAGCTTGCGTGATCAAAACAACCAATATGATATCATGCGTTGATTTCCAGACAATGCTTCAAGAAAGCAAAGACAAGGAATATCATCGTGAGCTTGACCAGGGGATAAGAAAGTTGATCGAGAGACGTGAGGACATAGTGTCGCTGGGGTTGTGGAGGAGTTGCAATAAAGATGTGGTGGGGGAAAAACCAGTTAATGGCTTTCAATCTGGAAAAGAGATGCATAGAGGCTAGGAAAGAGGCGATTGAGTATGGCATCTCCTTATGTAGCGGCTTGGAACCAGCTTCCGCAACGGAAGTTGATAAACTAGAGAAGAGAAAAGTAAGTGGGCAAGAGATGGATGACCTAGCCGTGTGCAATATGTGAAGAGGGAATGTTCCTTGGGGAAGAAGCAACCCGAATGCCTTGCTCTCATGTCTTCCACGCTACATGCATCGAATCCTGGCTTGAAAGAGACTATATATATGTCCGCTTTGCCGTCACTAACCCACACAACAAGAAGAAAAGTCTTGTCCAGACCACCTTATGACAAGCAAGCTAATATCTTCCAAGTCTAGGATTGACTCGAGTGAATAGGATATTATGAGCAACCAAACTGAATCCAGTACTAGCAAGCCAAAAAAAAAAGAATCTTTCTTTTATTTTCTTTGTTTCTAAGATTAATATGGTAACCATTAAGCTTAATGAATTGCACGACAATCATTAGTTAAAGGTTTCAGTTGTTCCGTTTAAGTATTTTGTCGGTATAAATTAATTAAATAAGAAAAAACCATCTCAAGCTTAATGAATTGCACAACAATCAGTTTTTTTGTTTGTTTGTTAAAGAGCCTCACGACAATCTATTAACTTTTAAGATTACAAACAAATCATTACTTTTTCTAAACAAACAACTTAGCATGTCTTCTAAATGTGTTTGAAAGTGCTACACACGAACCCAAGTGGAAAAGATAATATAATTTTTATACACGAAAACCGATTATATATAAAGGGGTTTTAATTTTAGGGGTGTCCAATCTGGATATCGGATCGGTTTTCTCGGTTAGTAAAAAATAGCTACCATTTTAATACCATATCTATTTTGGTTTGGTTCGGTTTGGATATCTTCGGTTTTCGGTTTATTCGGTTTTTAACCAAAAACCGAAAATTTTGTTTGGTATAACGTGAATTTCGCTTTTTTTTGTATAAAAAATAGAAATAGTAACGATATAAATAAAGTAAAAAACATCGAAACAATTAAAATTGTAAAATCCATGTCTATTATAAAATCAATAAAACTCTAAAATTTGTAATTAAAAAAAAACTTAAAAACCAAAGCACTAAAGCACTAGTCTTTAACATCATCAAATAAAATAAAATATTAAACTTAGAATGAAAACCAAAAAATTGAATGAAAGCAAAGTTCCATTCTTTCAAATTCGCATTCCATCAAGGTTACATAATTTAGACATTAGAATTTTAGGGTTACATAATTTACATACTTATTGTATACTATATATTATTATATTATGATTTAAAATTAATCGGTTTTTTCGGTTTAATCGGTTTTATCGGTTAATATCCAAACCATATCCGGATCCAACGGTTTTGAAATTATTACATCCATACGGTTAATATAATATATCCGAAATCCAAACATATGTTCTATTTCGGTTCGATTCGGTTCGGTTTTAACAAATTGGACAGCCCTAGGTTTTATGTTGAACTATATCATAACGAAGAAAAAACAACTAACACAGTAGCTATGGGTAAGATGAGATCTTCAAGAATGATGGGGTTAGGGCATTGCATGGTTTATGTTGCGGTCTTTAGTGCCATCGCAGCTGCAGCCTACCCATACTCATCCCCTCCAACACCACAATACCATTCCATAATCCATAAACACAAATATACCATATCAACCTAAAAAGTATTCCCCATACAACCCGGCATCACCACCTCCTCCACCAGAATATAGAAGACAAGGCCCTAAGTACACCCCACATTTAAAACCATACGTCTACAGCTTCTCACCTCCACTATACTACTCTCCTTCTCCAAAGGTAGACTACAAGTCTCCAACCCCACCGTATGTCTACAGCTCCCCACCTCCACCGTACTACTCTCCTTCTCCTAAGGTGGACTACAAGTCACCACCACCACCGTACGTCTACAGCTCCCCACCTCCACCATACTACTCTCCTTCGCCAAAGGTAGATTACAAGTCTCCACCCCCACCGTACGTCTACAGCTCCCCACCTCCACCATACTTATCTCCTTCTTCTAAGATAGATTACAAGTCTCCACCACCACCGTATGTCTACAGCTCCCCACCTCCACCATACTTATTTCCTTCTCCTAAGATAGATTACAAGTCTCCACCACCACCATACGTCTACAGCTCCCCACCTCCACCATACTACTCTCCTTCTCCAAAGGTAGATTACAAGTCTCCACCCCCACCGTATGTCTACAGCTCTCCACCTCCACCATACTACTCTCCTTCTCCTAAGGTAGACTACAAATCTTCACCCCCACCGTATGTCTACAGTTCCCCACCTCCACCATACTACTCTCCTTCTCCTAAGATAGATTACAAGTCTCCACCACCACCGTACGTCTACAGTTCCCCACGTCCACCATACTACTCTCCTTCTCCTAAGGTAAACTACAAGTCTGCACCACCACCATATGTCTACAAAACATCCTACAATTGATTTTGAATTTGTTTGGTTAACAAGGAACATGATTGTGAGGTTTTCTTTTGATGTTTATGTATTTTGTTTTTTTTTGTTGTCGTTGTTTGTTTGACTATCATTTTAAGATTTTATTAAATCAATAAATTTTGGCTACTTTTTAAATGCATTCAATGTTTGATATTTTTTGAACTCACTGGAAATTGGAAGTATGTACTGATGGGGTCTAAATAGTTGTCCGAAATTGGAAGATTTATTTGGGGACTCGTCGAGCTTTGAATTTATAGGACCCTAAGCTGCAAGTGCACAGCGTGCGTTGTAGTACTTAGGGTATCGAACCACATGGAGGAGGTCAACTACAAAACAGGAAATCAGGGCAACCAAAGACGCAGAGAATTTGGGTTTTGGGGTAAGTGTCACGATTTTTGCAGAAAAGAAAGAAGGCAGAGTAACGTCTTATAAAGAGAAGGGTGTTAACCAATTCTATAACAAACGGAAAAAGGAAAATCAACTTAAGTGCTTGTAAAAATGAAATCATGTGAGCAGTGCAGAAAAAGTAAATATTGAAATGCATAAATCTTGTGTTGTAAAGCAGATGGGGGAACACGTTGGGGATCTTCTCGGGAAATCTATGGGTTTCTAACTAGAAATTAAACTCACAAAAGTTCAGACAAACGAGACTACGTGATTTTCCCTAAACTGGAATCACTGGTTTTAACGAGCTAAACTATCTCGAGCAAGGTCATTCTATGTTATGCCAAGTGCGCAGGACTACTCTCGTATCCAACTGCCAAGGCGAACACGCAGTAATGATTGGGATAATA
Organism: Alliaria petiolata; assembly: GCA_020283515.1. NCBI lineage: Eukaryota > Viridiplantae > Streptophyta > Magnoliopsida > Brassicales > Brassicaceae > Alliaria > Alliaria petiolata. The sequence continues at coordinate 5,468,737 of JAHZTW010000005.1, forward strand.
AACGTTCACTACTTCTCCTTAGGTATGCATGAGCATCCCAAATGTGTTGCGCTCCACCAAACTAGGTTCAGATCAGAAATTCAGCAGGTTAATGGTTTTCAAAGATCCTAAAATCAGACTCTAGTTCATGACGCTAGATTCATGCAATAAGAACAAGTTTGTTAAGAAAGAAAACCCTAATCTACGGTCTAAACAATCGGTTCAAGAACAATTAATGAAAATCCCCATAGATCCCCTTAAAAAACACCCAACGAAAATAAATTACTCAGACATGAAAGAAGGAGTAGAAAACAGGATTGATGAATGCATAACTTGTATAAATCGATGAGAAGTAAAGAGGGTTCAACGGAAATCGATCTCACTCGAAGAACAAGGATGGAGACCGAGAGAGAACGAGATCCGCGGCCACAAAGTTAGCCGAGAACCAAAGCAAATAAAACGTGAAAAGAACTTGTTTATGAAACCCTAAACATCGAGTATATATAGGTCTTCAAGTCCCCTTGGGCGTCAATTAGGTCTTGGCGTGCATAAGAGACGGCTGCGAGTTTAAGTTGGGCTTCAAATGGGCTCGGAAATCGTCAAGTAGCTAGCCGGCCGACCTATTGGTTGTGGCGCGGCCACTGGTCGTCTGGAAAGGCCGTGGCGCGGCCAGCTTGGTCTTCCGGGTGCTTGACGGACCTTTTTTCTTCCTTCATAACTTGAGATCCAACCGAGCGATTGTTCTCAAACCACTTCGAGGTGAAAGACAGCTGATTAGGCTACCTTGTCTCCAAATATGAGCTTGATCTTGTGGGGGGGGGGGAAGACCTTCGTCTGATGTTGAACTTATATCCTCGAGCACTATTTTCGGAAATGTCCATTTTGCTCCAAAATATGCGTCTTTTGCTACGATTACCTGAAAAGAGTGTTGCACAACCAAATACTCCAAATCTAGTTGCATATTGAAGTAGGTTTAACTATGCAATTTCCATTAGGCTTAACTGTTCATATATGTTCAATCTTTCTAAATAAAAAAAATAGGAAAATCGGTTTAGTATATTTTTAAATAAAAAATCACTTATCTGTATTAGGATTTGATTGGTTCTCTCGCTAACACCCGTAAACACAGCTTTAGCAGGTATAAGCAATTATTGGCGTTTGGCAACAATCACGCAAAATGCTTTATACCGTTTCATACCACTTTTTGTCTTTCAAAATCAAAAGCTCCTTCCAGCTAGCGTTTGCGGTTGCGGGTTTAAAATTAAAAAAAAATTTAAAATTAAAAACACAAAATCTATTTAAAATCAAGATATATATATTAATTTTTTTTTAAAAAACATTTGAATATTATATTTACAAATAAATAAATAATTTTGACATTTTTTAACTAATATTCATTAACAATCTTTCATAATATTATATGTATAAGATCTTTAAACTCTAATTATTTTGATAAAATTTTCTCTCAATCACTAGTAGATATATCTAACATCTAAAATTTTCATCTAATATCTTCATACAAAAAAATAATTTTTCTACTGAAATCATAACTTTCATCGAAACTAAAAAAAAAAGAAAAATAATTTTATAGTTTTTATTATAATATGATTTTAATGTTTTTTTACATTTATAAAATATGTTTATATTGTTAATTTATTGTTTAACCGCTATAGCACCCGCTAATTAACAAGTCGTAAGTATCCCGCAAACGTACCCATTTCAACCGCTGTGTCAGTCGTACAAACCGCTTAGTAACGCTGTTAACCGCAATCGTCCGCTTTCGCAAACTCGCGCAACCGCAACCGCAACCGCTGCATTTAAACCAGTCAGACTCTTAATATAACTTAAGATTAGTTCTAAAACACAAGTCAGTCGCCTCTAAAATATCTAAACACCTCTTGATAAGAGAGGCGAAAGAAGGAAATCACTCGCCTTTATAAGCACCGATTATAAATCTCTTTCCCTCTCCAGATATTAGTGGGTTATTAATTTATGTATTTTAATGGATTTGGAAATCCAAATTAAATTATGTCGACTTTTTTCTTTCTTTTTCTTTCTTCTTACCTTGAGAACGATCACTTCTTTGAAGCTTTAATGATGTCTGCGAACCGTTCTCAAACTATGACTTTTATTCCTATATTTTTTTTCTTTTCTATAATAAGGGAAGATCAAGGAGAGGTTGCATTACATCTACTTAGTCATGCTAGAGTTTAAAAGAGGAGCAAAGTTCAAAGTAGCTCAAGCCCCTTGACGAGAACTTTTGATTCATTAGGTGTGGAGTCAACGCAAGATCCTTCGAGTACTCTAGAGATTAGAACTTTCTCCGTTGGAATGATTGATGGGGTCTAAATAGTCGTACGAGTTTGGAGGATTTCTTTGGGGACTCGTCGAGCTTTGAATTTGTAGGACCCTAAGCTGCAAGTGCACAGCGTGCGTTGTAGTACTTAGGGTATCGAACCACAGGGAGGAGGTCAACTGCAAAACAGAGAATCAGGCAACCAAAGACGCAGAGAATTGGGGGTTTGTAGGATTGTGTCACGGTTTCAGTATCTATTGAATGCAGGAAACGAAAAAGCAAGTTTATATAGAGCTGGTTGTCAATCAACTCTATAT